>VMDO01027959.1:8337-24665 GCA_007922755.1 Pedetes capensis
GTACAACAGGGGAAACACTATTGTCAGTGCTTCTCTGCTGTTCATAGGGTTTTCAATGGCAGATTGATTTTTGGGAGGGGGTTGCCAGGTCCTTCTCCCAAGCCTACAGCTTCTGGTGTTCCCAGGTGGTCTCCCATCCAGGTACTAACCAGGCCCGACCCTGCTTAGCTTCCGAGATCTGACGGGATCGGATGCCACAAGGCTACCGCTGCAATATGTGTATATATATATATATATATATATATATATATATATATATATATATACATATGATTGTAAAAGCCAGAGAATGATAATTTTTGAAATGGTTACATAGGCACTTTGAATGAATATCAAGATATGATTAATTTCAAGGAATCTTGTTCATTCCCTCTATTTGTGCTTATACTGCACATTATAAATCTAATCCACACACTTCCACCAGTTTTAGAGGGCTACAAAATCATATGCAGATTAGAACCAGGTGAGGATTGGGTTCATAGTTGAGAGCTCTAAAACTATTGAAAGAGTGTGGATTAGATTCAATAATATATACTTCAGATTTCTTCTCATTTTTATTAATTTATTTTTAATTGACAAACTATTGTGTATATTATTGTGTATATTTATGGAGTGCTATGAAGTGTTTGGATCTATGCGTACAATGTAGAAGATTCAATCAAGCTAATTAACTTACCTGTCATCTCAGCAATTTACCATTTTTGTAGTGCAGACATAAAAAATCTATTCTTTTGGCAATTTGGAATATACATTATTAGCAAATATGGCCAACATACAATGCAGTAGATCACTAAAACTTATTCCTCCAGTTTAATTGGAATTTTGTACCCTTTAATTAACATCTCCCTTTTCCCATTCTACACCTCCCTTCTCTCATCTTTTTACTCTCTATTTCTATGGATGGATGATTAACTGAGTGAAAAGACAGTCCATGGATTGGGAGAATATTTGCAAACATCCATATGATGAGGGGCTATTACTCAAAATATATACGGCACTCAATTCAACTGTAAGAAAACAGCCCAATTTTAAAATGAACAAAAATGTAAACAGATATTTCTCAAGATAAGAGATACGAATGGCCAATAATTACTTTTCATTTTTGTTAGGCTTTGTTCTTTTTGTCTGCAGAGTATGTAACGACACATGTATTTCAGAAAGGAAACCAAGAAGATGCACATCATTCCTTTAAAGATGTGTGTGTGTGTGTGTGTGTGTGTATGTTTGAGACAGAGTCTCACTAAATTACACAGACTGCCCCTGGTCTCAAACTTGTGATCCTCCTGCCTTCGTCTCCCCAGATTACAGGCATGTGTCACCATCCCCGGCTTAAAGATATGTCTTCTAAATAGTTCCTGAGCTAATAAGTGAGACCCTAGTCTGTTCATCTGATTGGTATAAATTTCAAAAATTTTACAGTACCTTAAATGCTATTTGTGTTAGTGTCAATGTTTGTCTTTTTTTGTAAACAAACATGTTTCATCATAGTTTTTATTCCCTGAGTACCAAATCAAGAGCCATATACATTAATCTGCTTATTATAGCCCCCTTTTCAATTTTTATCGTCAAGGCCTTCATGTTTTCACATATCACGAAAGTCTGGCAGTAACTTCATCATTACTAGTGACTATCTTTGGTTTACATAGATTGAGAAAGTAAATTGAAAATAATTTCACTGGCATTTCATTATTTTCTTGGAAATTGTTCCCATATCCCTTAGGGCAAAGTGAAGTGCTACAGATCACTTAAGGTTTGTTCTGACAAACACTTACTTGTTTTATTTTTCATTTCTTTTAATATAATTCCTATATTCTAGGATAAAGGAGATAATATGGAATCTAGCAATCAGTTCCCTCAGCCCACACTCTTTCTATGGGTGGCCACCCTCTGAAACAGTGAAGAAAATAGGCTTCTGGATTTTGGAAAAAAGAAATGCAGGGGCTTTTGTTCTTCCAAGCAAAACAGTCAAACAGCACTGTATGAACAAGCTGAAAAGAGATGGGAACTTCTTCTCCAGTGCTAGTTTCTTAGGCAGACTCCAGGTCTCCTGTGTGTTTAGTCAGTAAGTTTTATATAGTGATAGATACTGGATTGTGGAGATCAATGAAATTTTCTTTCTTTCCTTTACCCTATAGCACCCCCCCCCATATCACCAAGCACTCAACATTAGGTCTCCTGTTTCTATTCTAATTAATAAAATCTTGTATTTGAGAGTTTTGCCTGGTCAATAACTGTACTGTTATACTTCGTCCCCTTCTCGTGATACCCTATTGTGCAACACAGCTAAGCACATGTTGTTTCAGTTCAATCTTCTGGAGATGCAGGAGTGGATATCTCTAATTCACCATCTTCCTATGCTTCCCCTTAGTCTGTACTACATCTGTCTTGTGCTTTTGACAGTTTGACTATAATCTGTCATGGAGATGCTCTTTTCTACCTATGTATGTTAAGGATTCTAAAAGATTCCTACACCTGAATGCCTAAGTCTTTCTCAAGATTTGGGAAATTTTCTGTTATTACTTCATGAAACAGGTTTCCTATGCCTTTAAACTTTAGTTTCTCTCCTTCAGGTATGCCAGTTATGCAAATATTTGCTCTTTTAATAGTCTTCAAGAGATCTTGAATGTTGACTTCATTCTTTCCTACTTTTTCTTTTTTCTGCCCAAATGTAATATTTTGAAAGACCTGTCTTTACTTTCTGATATTCTTTATTCTCTTAAATCTACTATGCTATTGAAGCTTTCAACTAAGTTGTTTTTATCTGATTTATTGAGTTTTTCTTTTTCAAGATTTCCATTTGGTTATTTTTAAATATATGTACCTCTTTGCTGAATTTCTCATTTATGTTCTGCATTGCCTTTCTTATTTCATTCAACTGCTGTATTCTCGGGTTTTATTGTTGTTTGTTGGTAGGTGCCATCGAGTCGGTATCCGACTCATAGCGACTCTCATAGGGTTTTCAATGGCTGAGTGCTTCAGGATTTCCTTGGGAGTGGATTGCCAGGTCTTTCTCCCATTTTTGTGGTGCTGGGAATTGAACTCGGGGCCTCAGAGACTGCAGCGCAGCGCTCTACCCACTGAGCTAAATCCCACAACAACAACGGGTTTTATTGGGCTTTCAAAAATCATTCTTTTAAATTTTTTGAACCCAGGGCCTCATGCTTGCATGCTCTGCAAGTGCTGGACCACTGAGCTGCACCCCCAGCCCATTTTTTTCTTTTTGAGACAGGGTCTCGCTAAATTACACAGACTGCCTCTGGTCTCGAACTTGCAATCCTCCTGCTTCCACCTCCCCAGCCGCTGGGATTATAGGCATGTGCCACCGCTCTTTTAAATTTTATATCAGGCATTTCACCTACTCTGATATTCCTGGATTCTGTTACTTAAGAGTTGTGAACTTTAGGGGTGTTATATTATCTTGTTTTTCATATTTCTTATATTTTTATTTTGCCATTTGCACATCTATTGGGAAAGGTATTTTACCTTGTTATGTTATGGTTTTCTCAGTAAGTAGATTTTTCTCAACAGTGTGTCTTGAGATATCACTTCATAGTATAACGTTGAGTTTGTTTCCAACCAAACATTGTATTGTCATTTCCCTTTAATTTCTTTGACTGTGACTAGTCAGTTTGCACATAGTGCATACCATATGAGAAGCTGAGAGACTATCTCATCAGGTTTGGCAACAGTGAGGACACTGACAATTCACCCAGGTGTGGTGTGGACAGTAAAGTATGTGGGATAACCCCTTTAGGGATACTCTTATATTGGAAATGGTCACCTCTATCAGGTGATGATTTCCACAGGTACTTTTGATATTGGCTATGCTACTTTGGGCTGCGATTTAGTTCAGTTGGTAGAGTGCTGCTCTGCAGTCTCTGAGGTCCTGGGTTCAATTCCCAGCACTGCAAAAATGGGAGAAGGATGTGGCAATCCATTTCTGAGGTAATCAGCCATTGAAAACCCTGTGAGGGTTGCTATGAGTTGGACACGACTCAGTGGCACCTTACAGCAACATGCTACTTTGAGGCAATTATGATACTGTTTGCTTCACTTATGATGAAGAGCCTGAAATTCTTGCTTTCCGATTAGAAACTCATGCAGATCCATATACTTCCTGAGGAGAGGTGCTGGAATCATGACTTTCAGTCTGTGGCACTTACGTCTACTCTTGTCAGCAATGCGTAATCGAACAAGATGCAGGTGTGACCATTGTAGGGGGCCCCTGTAGGTGCAATGTCAGCTAAAGTTACACTATTCCTCTGCTGCTTTTGTGGGGTTGTCATCCCAGGAAAAGAACCTCAGTCCCCATAGCTATGCCCATCTGCTAATGGGTCAATGGATGGGAATTTTTGTCCCTTTTGTTCTTTTATTTGAAGTGTCTGTCATGGCTGAGTGATGGCTAGATCTGAGTACATCTCCTCTCAGCTAGGCTGGGAGTGCAGCTCAGCATCAGGGAATCTGCCCAACTTGCACAAGACCCTTGGTTCAATCCCCAGCACTGCCAATAAACAAGTAATTTGCATAATAATAGTAACAGTAATAAAAACAACAGAAAAGCAAAGAAGAAAAGAGAGAAAAGAAACAAAAATAATAAAAGAAATACATAAAATGAATGACTAAGGGTGGATGATCACAGCCTACGCCCAAAAAACTTATCTCTGAGTGTTCTTAGGCTGTGAACTCCAGGCATCAGCCAGGGATTTTTCCTTCTCTATAACTTTCAGTTGCTGTTACCAGGTATCAAGAAGTGAGTCATGACTGAAGCTGTTAAAACTCTTCTCAGTTGGTTTGTCACTGGAGGGAACTATTGAGGAATGCAGTTAACGCCATGCATAAATCCTTTTCAGTGTTTTTTAGACTATGAACCTCCAGGGAGGGCAAAAGTTGGTACTCGGGCTGGTCTCTGGACCTTCTGAAGGCAGGGGAGACAACAGAAGTGCAAAGTTCTGTGCTAAGCAGGCGGTGGTAGGAACCAGGTAATGTGCCACCCTCTAGCCTGGCTTCCTCAGCCTGGCATCCACTGGAAGTCACATATGACTAATTATTTCCCAGATCTCCAAGAGTAAATTCACCAATTTGCTAATTCTGGAGGGAGATGCCTTCCATTCCCCTCCATGCATTCTCCAGAGCATAAAACTCTCAGTGGGTTTGTCCGAGCCAAGATTGTCTCATGAGTTAGCCACTGAATTAGACAGTGCAGTGGAATGTCTTCAGGTTTCTAGAGATGGGAATATGCAGGAGTTTCTGACTCAGAAAATAGTATGTGATCAGGCAACAGGATCTGTCTCAAGATGGCGCCTGAGGACTGTGCCCTCAAGGTTCTCTGGGAGATGCAGTGAACTCCTCCTCTAAAGCCAGCCTCTGCCTGCAGCCTCCAATCCCATCAGATCTCGGAATCTAAGCAGGGTCAGGCCTGGTTAGTAATTGGATGAGAGACTGCCTGGGAACACCAGGTGCTGTAGGCTTGTGAGACGGACCTGGCAACCCACTCCCAAAAAACAATCTGCCATTGAAAACCCTATGAATAGCAGAGAAGCACTGACAATAGTGTTTCATCTGTTGTACCTAGGGTCATTATGAGTCAGACACCAACTCAGTGGCACCCAACAACACCACCAACAAAGCCAGCCTGCTGTTCATACACCAGGTGTGTTATTTATTTAGGCTCTATATCTGTAAGGTGCATACTTCTGCATGTAGTGCATGTGGTAGCAGTAGTGATGGGATTCTATTTGGGGGTCTTGCCAGAATGAGGATACTCTAATGTTTTATGCAAGTGTGTTACACACAGTTGTGTGGGTGGGGTGCCTTCTGAGTGGCAACTCACAATGGAGTGGGACCAGAATTACCAATGGTGCTTCCTCAGGTAGCCCCAGAAGTGAAAAGGAGCCTTCAGTACCTTCCCTTCATCTTAGTGGTGGTATGGGCACATGAGCTGTTGGCAGTAAGGGAGATAGCAGCAGGTGACTGTGGCTTCTACACTTAAATGCTGCCGTGGCATGGGCCTACACACAACCAAACATAGGGAGAACTGGTGGTGGGGGGTTGCATCACGCACTCTCGGTCACAATGGAGTTGTGGGCCCATGAGCAGCTGGCCATGGGGGGTATGGTATTTTGCCCTCAGTTGGAGCTGTGGCACAGATCCATTGGCAGCTGACCGTGTGGGGAGGTAGCAGCAGAGGACTACAGTACACATTCTCAATCCCAGGGATAGTGCGGGATCACATGCAGCTGCTTGTGACTAAGCTGTTTATTAAGAAGGAAAAAGAGGCATTGTGTTGGAAGAAATATTTTTCACTTTCCTTAAATAAGAAAGAGACTATATCCTGAGTCTCTCATCTACAGAACTTACTCTTAGTAATAGAGAAATCTTTTTGATATACCTACTTATGACAATGGCTGTTAACTTCCTTAGAATAATTTTTTCTTTCTTCCATTTAGTAATAGGACCTCTAAGGTGTTAGCCAAATATATGATCATTTAGCTACAGAGAATTTCCTTGCCTGTCATGTAGCTAGGTATGGCCATGTGATTATGTTCTGCTCAGTGATATGTGAATGAAAGTGATATGTATTATTTTCGAGTCATCTTTCAAAAACCTAGTCACTTCTTGGTCCCTGTCCTACAGACTAGAATGTAACTATGGGAATGACCTGGTTTTGACCATGCACATGAAGATAGCATTATAAGAAACAGTAGGAGGAACAAGATAAAATAGCATGGATCCCTTTCTGAATCCATATCAGCTATAACACAAACATAGATCACTATCCTACTGCTAGACTCTGTGTGTGTGGGGGGGAGCGAGAGAATATGCATCTTATTTAAACTACTGGTTTTTTTAAATTGATATCTTAATACACTACACTTCTTTCCTTTTACCTTCCTAATCCTATGGTATTCTTGTGCCTCACTTACCAGATATCTCCTGAATGCAGCCTGCTTGATATTTTTTTTTCTACTGTTTCAATAAGGGAAGAAATCACCACTCATTTATATTAATCCTAGTGAAACATGTAACTTATTATGACTGGTTGTTGTCCAGCTGAAATCAAGGGCTTTATCATAGAAAAAGGGACTTCAGGTATTGTGGCTGAACAAGTAATCTCTCCAACACTCCCTATCAAGTGACCAGTGTAGGATTTATACCAGTAATAATAGAAGTAGACAAAGGATCTTCTGGTTACTACTTCCTATAAGATAGGCATTTAACCATAGTACCCTAGATTTAGTTCTAGACTTTGTTTTGGATATGGTTTGAATATATCCCTTAAGAATTCGTGTGTTGAAAATTAATATCTACTGTGAGACTGTGAGATATTAACAATTAAATGGCATCATGCCTCTGGGGTCACATGTGACCCCTTGCCACACATACCTGTGCTTAGATAGGCGTTACAGTTCCCTATGTCCAGCATCTACTCAGGGTCTGTTTTGACCCTATGATGCCAGTTAAGGGTTAAGAGGGTAGAAACAATCTGTAGTATTTAGTTGTGGAGACTTTGGTAGGTGATTGGATTAGATAATTTCACAAGGGCAGAGCATGGATAATTGAGGAATGATGGCTTTATTCAGAGAGAAAGAGAGAGAGAGAAAGGAAGAGAGAGACTTCAGAGGAATCTCTAACATATGCTCCTTGGTTCTTTCCAAGTGATGACCTATGCCACTTTGGGACTCTTCCAGTAAGAAGATCATTACCAGGTGTGGAACAGTAAGCCTCCAGAATTGTGCAATAAACAGTTCCATTTTATTTATTGTGTGTTGTTATTAGGTGCCATTATGTTGGGTCCAACCCATAGCAACCCTCATAGGGTTTTCTTTTTCTTTTTTTCCCTTTCTTCATAAGTGTGGGTGGGGTACAGAATAATACAGTATTGGCTTTTTCCATTATGCAACTATTACATCAATTTTGGTTACATTTTTATGAACCTACAAGGGTTATGTAACTTTTTGACTAATATGTAGTAAAATTCATATGCATATTTGGGTTATATTCCCCCATTTTTCTCATATACTCATGAAGTTTTATCATTTACATGGAGAAAATCCTCTCCCCTTTTATCCCTCTACATAGATTCTCTTCCCTATCCCACCTTCCACAATTTTACTTCCCTTTGCTAGTTCCCTCCCTCCTTTCTACTTTTTATATTGTCCTTTTTTGCTAAGTTTAGCTGTGCATTTTGTACATCAACTCATTTATAGGACTTTTTCTTCCTTTAAGTAAGATTCAGCTCCCACATATAAGTCAGAACATATAGTATTTCTCTTTTTGAGCTTGTGTTCATTTGCTTGAGATGATATTGTCCAGTTCTATCCATTTTGCTACAAATGACATTATTTCATTTTTTATTGCTGAATAGTATTCCATTGCGTAGATCTACCATAACGTTTTTATCCACTCTTCTGTTGATGGGCACCTTGGTTGGTTCCATACCCTTGCTATTGTGAAGAGTGTTGCATTGAATATGGAGATTCAGATATCTCTATGGTATGATGACTTATCTCCTTTTGGGTATATTCCCAGTAGTGGTGTAGCTGATATTTTCAAGATTGCTTCCAGAGTGGATTGCCACATCCTTCTCCCATTTTTGCAGTGCTGAGGATCAAATCCGGGCCCTCAGAGAGTGTGGAGCAGCAATATATCAACTGAGCTAAACCTCAGGCCATTTTATGTATAAAATAAACTTTTTCAGATGTATTTTTATAGTAATGAAAAACAGACTAACATGTAGACATTTATCAAGCTCATTTTTTCTCACTGTCCCTCTATGCCTGTGAGTAGAAGAAATATCCTTTTACAAATATGCCAGCTTTCCTGGTTAGTTATAAATTCATCAGTAGTATGAGGTACAAAATTATGAAGACTACCTAATGGTGAAGTTTTGTTCATTAATTTCTTCAAGATTCAATCAGAATGGGGAAGTAAATCCTGGTTCATTGTAAGATAGACCCATGATGGATCAGTATGAAAAATTCCTACAGGAAATTTGAAACTATGTGAGGATACAGCTGAGTCAGAAATAGCACATGAGCAAATCTACTGGTTCCATCTGAGACAAATCAGGAAGATTCACCTATGCTTGGGGTGCTTGGTGTGCAGTATTGTTAATACACTCTTAACCAATATTAATGTTAATTATAAGGTTTTTTTCCCATTCTTAGTGTAAGTGCATGTTTTGCTATTTATTTTCCAGCAAGTAAGCACAGATATAGGGGGACAGGGTGATCTGACTTCCTAATTTTCAGCTTAGTCTGTCCTTTGCTACCCTGGCTTCTTTGAGTAAAGAACTCTCAGCCAAGCAACCAGCTGAATCATCTTTATACCAACACCAATGATTTTGAACACTTCATACATAACTTAAAGAAGTCACATGACAATTGCTGCTGCAGCACAACTCCAGCCCCTAAAGGTGCAGCTCCAATCATGGCTATCTCAAATAGCTTGCAGCTTTCACTGGACTTTTTGCTACCCCAAGCCTCACTGAACTCTAAATGACTCCGTGACTAACCCAGGTCATAAAGTAGCACTTTCTCTGGTGGCCCAGCTGAGGACCTGCTGTGATTGGTGCAAAAGGGACTATGCTGTGATTGGGCAAAAGGGACTCTGCTGTGATTGGTGCAAACACAAACATTCATTTGCATGAGAGGTTTCTGTGATTGGTGCAGGTTCCCCTTCTCTGGGTATATAAGAGGGCTGCTCAGCCTACTTGAGCTGATCTGGCCAGGAGACACCCTCCTGTGTTGACCCTTGGTGTTGCAACATTAGACCCAATAAAAGGCTTCTCTCAAGTGGTCTTTAACTACTTTAAGTAGTGCAGACTGAACTGATAACCAAAAGAAAGCAGCAGCAGAGATAGCAAAATGGAAGTGATGGCAGCAGTGAGGGACGGCAGAGGCACTGTAGCAGCAATGGCAGAAATAACAAAGCAGTCGGGATGCTGAGCTAAAAGCAGTGAAGTGACTGGTGTCTGGGCAGCTGAAAAAGATGCAAGGCTGCAAGACCAGTAACTGGCAGCATCAAAGGCAGCAGCAGAAGAAGATGGGTCATGATTGCTGCTTTTTGAGTGGCAGCAACATTGATAGTGGCCATAGCAGGAAGAGGCAGTTGAACAGTTCAAGAAGATGACCAGAACAGGAAGAAGAGGGACAGTGAAAGAGAAAGACAAGGCTGGAAGAGAGCCAGAAAAGAGAAACTGTACTCTCTGATCTTTGGAATAGTTCCAGAGAACTGTTGAGTCATTAGGACCAAAGGTCTCAAACATCCTAGGCCTGGGAGCTATAACACTGGGCACTGTCTAGCACTGAAGAAACCAAAAATCTAGTCCTACTCAGGAGTTCCAACACCAGTTGATGATTAGGGTTAAGGAATATCGATACTTAACCCCAACTGGAAGCTGCAATGCCAGCTGCTATCAAGAGCTGGGGAATTCTGATGTCCTTGGCCTACCTAAAAGCTGTAGCACTTTATGGGCTTAAGAATCCTCACTCCAGAGCCTATGTAGGTGCTGTAACACTTGAAGAGCTGAGCAATATGACCTTCTTGACCCACATAAAAGCTGTAACATTAGAAAGCACCACTTTTTGCTGCTGCTTTCAGATATTTGCTGTCGGTGTTCACTGCTGTCAAACACCAAGGGACATAACAGTTGCCTAGCACCAGCATTTTAAGGGCTTCTTGCCCATCCATGATTTTTACAAAGGTAGAGACCCCAGCCAGCTGATTAATGATATGTATAGACTTAACATGTACTGTCTGGGTGACACGTGATTTTGATTAAGCTGGGATTTAACTCAGTTGGTAGAGTGCGGCTCTGCACTCTCTTAGGCCCTGGGTTTGATCCCCAGCACCATAAAAATGGGACAAGGACCTGGATGCCCACTCCTGAAACAATCAGCCATAGAAAACCCTATGAATAGCAAAGAAATACTGACATAGGGCTGGGCAAGGCACAGTGTGGGGGAGTGCTTCATTCTGTTGTACATAAGGTCACCATGAGTCAGACATGACTTGACAGCACCTACCAAGAACACCACCACCACTTAGACATAAATAAGGCAGTTACAGACCAGGCCCAGCAATATGGATTGGATGCACTCAGTACAAGCTAGCAAATGGATATAGATATAAAATTGAGCCCATTCATCTTAGTTATAAAAGAGAGACTAAAGAACATGAAAATATTTGGACACATCCTTTGAAAAAACAGAATTAGCACTGAAACTGTGCAAATACTCTCCTTTTTAGCTTCTGTTAGAAACTGAAAATTTCCTATCCACTTGATACTCTGTATACTCTGTTTTCCTGATATGTACTGTTCCTAGTACCCCATTTCCTGATTTACTACTTCAGTTTCCCATTGAGAAAAAAGTCTGGCCATACACCATAGAGAGATTGACTGGACTCCGAACTTCTTTTTTTATTATACATTACTCACACTCACTTCCTCCTTATCCTCTCATGACTCTCCTTGCCCATCCCCTCCCTCCCCACCAATGGACTCTCTTCTACTTGCATGTCTTTTTAAAGTATATCTATGTGTATATGTGGGCTGGGATTTAGCTCAGTTGGTAGAGCGCTGCGCTGCAGTGTCTGAGGTCCTGAGTTCAACTCCCAGCACCGCAAAAATGGGAGAAGGACCTGGCAATCCACTCCCAAGGCAATCCCAAAGCACTCAGCCATTGAAAACCCTATGAGGGTCGCTATGAGTCAAATACCGACTCGACGGCACCCAACAACAACAACAATGTGTATATGTACATCCCGATTTTGCCATAAAAGCAACATACATGATATTTTCTTTTTTTTTTCTCATTACCCTTTCTTCTTGCTCCCTCCCCTTTTCTTTAATCCATGATCTTTCCCTACTTAGGTCCTGTCTACTTTCATGATCTATATGTTTTGATAATGAATATATATTGAAGTCTAACATCTATCTATGAGAGAAAACATGTGATGTTTGTCTTTCTGGACCTGGCTTATTTCTCTTAAAATGATGATTTCCAGTTCCATCCATTTTCCAGTAAATGCCATAATTTTGTTCTTTTTTATTGCTGAATAAAACTTCATGGTGTATATATACCATAATTTCCTGATCCATTCATCTGTTTATGGACACCTAGGTTGATTCCATAGCTTGGGTATTGTGAATAATGCCACTATAAGCAAGGATGAGCAGGTATGTCTATGGTATATTGATTTATATTCCTTTGGATATATGCCTAGGGGTAGAATAGCCAGGTCATATGTTAGGTCTATTTTCAGTTTTTTGAGGAACCTCCATACTGATTTCCATAGTGGCTGTATCAATCTGCGGTCCCACCATCAGTGTATAAGTACTCCTTTCTCCTTGCATCCATACCAGCATTTATTGTTGTTTGTTTTGTTGTTATTGGTAGCCATTCTGATTGGGTTGAGATGGTATCTCAGTGTAGTTTTGATTTGCATTGCCCTGATGGCTAAGGATCTTGAACATTTTTTCGTATGATTGTTGACCGCTTATATTTTTTCTTTTGAGAAGTCTCTGTTCAGCTCTTTTGCCCATTTTTTATTGGATACTTTGCTTTTTTGGTGTTTAATTATTTGAGCTCTTTGTGTATATTAATTTCCTGTCTGATGTATAGCCAGCAAAGATTTTCTATAGGTTTTCTCCTCACTCTGCTAATTGTGTCCTTTGCTATGCAAAACCTCTTTAATTTCATGCAATCCTATTTGTCATTACTTGCTATTGTTTCCTTGTTTTGGGGTGGATTCCAAACTTCTTCACCACTTTCCTAATGATACTTCTGATTTTATCCTTGCTTTCCATAAAGCTTACTTCATCTTGCAGAAATCTTCATGACCTATAAAATCATATCGCTTGGAAACTGAATGAAGAGCCAAATGGAACGTCCATAGTCTTTCAATTTTCTAATTTGAATTGCTAGTTCTTCCTTGGATGGTAAGAGTCATATGTGTGTGTATGTGTGTGTGTGTGAATGCACGCACATGCGTGTGTGTGTGTGTGTGTGTGTGTCTGTATGTGTGTGCATGCTGGAAATCAAACTCAGGGTCTCACAATGTTAGACAAGCACTCTACCGTTAAACCACTTCCCCAGTCCAGGGATATTCCTTTATTCCCCAATTAAGATGCTTCATCCTCCCTTGTACACTGATAATAATTCAACCCATACTAGGACTTTCCAGCCAAGAAAAAGAAAGCTATTATTGTGTTACATCAGAAAAAAACTTCATAGAGTGACTGTCCATTTCTAAGTACATCCTGCTTATGAAAACTTCTGAAAGAATAAAAATCTTCTTTGTTGGAAAAGAGGTCCTGGCTACAAAGTTTGTCTTTCATGCCCCAAACAATTCTGTTTACTATCACCACTGTCATTCAAGACAGTGCTTGAATTCTTAACCAGAAAAATAAGGCAAAAAAAAAAAAGAAAGAAAAAAGAAAAAAATAAATAAAATTGATACAAATTGGAAAGGATGAAGTCAGAATATCTCTGTTCACAGATGATATGATTCTTTAATTAAAAGACTTAAAGGGCTTTACTAGAAAACTCTTAGAACTGATCAAGAATTTCAGCAAAGTAACAAGATACAAAAACAACACACAAAAATCACTTGTTGTTGTTGTTAGGTGCTGTCGAGTCGGTAGCCGACTCATAGCGACCCTCACAGGGTTTTCAATGGCTGACTGTTTCGGGATTGCCTTGGGAGTGGATTGCCAGGTCCTTCTCCCATTTTTGCAGTGGTGGGAATTGAACTTGGGACCTCAAAGACTGCAGCGCAGCGCTCTACCAACTGAGCTAAATCCCAGCCCACAAAAATCACTAGCTTTTCTATATACTAACTGTGAGCTTGCCAAAAAAGAAGTCTAGAAAACAATCCAATTCACAATAGATTCAAAAAGACACCTAAGTATAAATTTATCCAAAATTGTTAAAGAGTTTTGTAACTGAAAATAATCCTGATCAGTCATTGAAAACCCTATGAGGATTGCTATGAGTTGGACACAACTTGACGGCATCTAATAACAACAACAACAACATAAAAAATACTATAAATCACTTGAAGAAAGACACTAGAAAATGGACAGACTTCCCCTGTTCCTGGATTGGCAGAATAAATATTATTAAAATGGTCATGTTACCAAAAGTGACATATAAGTTCAATGCAATCTCTATCAAAATTCCAATGACATTCTTCACATTTACCCAGTAAGTCCCTGTCTCAAAAGACAAAAAGCAGAACAAACAGGGTTGGGACAGCAGCCCAGTAGCAAAGTACTTGGAGAGCATGTGTGAGGAACTGGGTCCAAACTCATGTAGTTGTTGTTGTTAGGTGCTGTAGAGTTGGATCCGACTCATAGTGACCAACATAGAGTTTTCAACGGCTGACTGTTTGGGGGTTGTTTTTTGGGGGAGCGGGCTGCCACATCCTTCTCCCATTTTTGCAGTGCTGGGGATCAAACCCAGGCCCTCAGATAATGCAAAGCAGCATTTTACCAACTGAGCTAAACCCCAGTCCTAAGGGTTCAATTCCATAGCACCACCAAAAACCTTAAGAAAGACTTTCCTTAAAAAATGTTGGGTATCATAGCTCATGTCTGTGATCTCAGGGCACTCTGAACTCTTGGGAGGCTGGAGCAAAAAGACCACAAGCCCCAGACAGGCCTGTGCCTTATAATGAGAGCCCATGTCAGAAAAAAGAGATAAGAAGAAGAAAAGGAAAAAAATGAGGGAGAATTGAGCAATGGGATAAAAACAAAGTTACAGAACTTTCAAAATGTAAAAATAAAAGTAAGAAGAATGTTTTCTCATCTTCTAAGTATCTCTCATGGATTATTGTTGTTAGATGCCATCTGGTTTGACTCATAGCGACCCTATGTACAGCAGAATACTCCCTGATGCTGTGCCATGCCAGCACTAGGGCACTATGTCAGGGCTTCTCTGCTATTCATAGGGTTTTCAATGGCTGATTGTTTCGGCATTGCTTCAGGAGTGGATTGACATGCCTTTCTCCCACATATAGGGTGCTTGGGATTGAATCCAGGGTTTCAGAGAGCACAGAGAGAGGCATGCTACCAACGAGCCAAACCCCAGCTGTTCTTTCATGGATAGCAGCATAAAATCTGTGGTTCCAACTCATTTTCCACTACATGGATTTCTCTGCAGTAGTGAGTCAAACTTGTTCTGCCCATAATTGGAGGAATTCTGGCACTGCTGATATAAATTCATCCTGCCCTTGCTTGGGTTCCCTGGGAAGGCAATGCTCTCAGGTTTGGGTCTGAAGCTGCCAGCTTAACTAGGGACATTTCTCAATGGCTACCCACCACTACACTACAATCACATGTCAGGAAGGTGAGAGAATTATCACATCACTTATACTTTATGCACACCACAGGACTCCTTGTCTAATTGGACTGTAAGACTACTCAGTAGCTATATACGGTTTAATTTTGTTTTCTGAGTCATTATTGTTTATGAGGGTGCTGGGTCTCTGCTCACTTCCTCCAAGGCATGGCTTTTGACCAGCACTCACCATGCAGCTGCAGTGCTATACTCTTCTCTCTCTCCCTCCTTGTTCTGCTAAGTTTTGCATTATTGAAAGTATGGTATGTGAGGATGTGAGTCTCTTTGACTTTTGCTTCTGTAGTTACTTATTCTCCTTGCTTGGGCTGAATGGTCTCAGTTTGAAGCTGGAGTCTCTGAGCTAGAGACTGTGCCCTTTGCCCTTTGTCCCCTGGAGTAGACCTCTCTCACTCTGTTTCACTTTCTGAGGTTTTCTTTCTTTTTTCTTTCTTTTCTTCCTACTGAAACATCAGTGATGATCAGCCGCAGTAACCCACCTTGGAGTATGGGTTATTGCCCAAATATTACAGTTTATTGTCACTAGCTTCCAGTGATAGTTGCCTGGGGGTCACCTGCCATCTTCCCAGAGTACCCTGATACCTTCATCTTGACTAATAATGGCCTGACAACTGTGAATAAGGGTGAACTGAAGAAAACTCAAGCTCTAACATAGTACAGCTCAGATTCAATAGGTTTGGAAGCCCAAAAATATCAAACCCTGAATTTGGACTAAGATAATCCTAGATTTCTAGTGACTCAAAAAAAACATGTATGTATATATGTACACATACATTCCCATAAAAGGAAGATATCATTATTCTAGGCCTCATATCTCTACAAATAATCTTTAAAACACAAAGTCTGACATACAATCAAGGAAAAATCAGGCATAAAACAAACAAAATACTGTGAGCAAGAACCATGAGAAAAAAAATCAGACAACAGAAAAAAACACAAGGACTGTAAATACTGATATCGTTAGAC
>VMDO01027960.1:0-24564 GCA_007922755.1 Pedetes capensis
TCTACCACTTAGTTTCTTATCCTTTCTATTTTAGTAAGAAAATAAGGTGTGGAAAAGTAAGAACAAGATTACCATAAACTAAAAGAAAAACAAGCACTGTGAATGTTAAGCATAGGCCAAACAAAAGAGCCCCAACTGTATTAGTCAGCTGGTGCATCACTGTGACAGAAACTGATGAAAGCAAACTTATTGGAGGAAATATTCACTGGAGGCTCAAAGAAGATCACAGTCCATAAAGGTGGTGGGGTAGGCATGGCGGTGACAGGGCCAGTTTCAGACAACCTCATGTCATGGCAGATCAGGAGCCAAGAACAGAGACAGTAACCAGAACGGGGACTCCAGGTAAAAACCTCCAAAGGCCCACCCTCAGCGACCTACTTCTGCGAAGCTAGAACCTACGTCCCAGAACTCCATAACTTCCCAAGACAGTGCCACCAGCTGAGGACCAAACATTCAAACACATGACCTTTGGGGGACATTTTAGATTCATACTATGATGATCACTGATCATAAACAAGTACAAAGTAATCGTCACACTATCTGGAATAGTTCAGTAGAAAGTGACTTTAAAAAAAATTTACAACCTTCCTTTTTCTAATACCTCTTGTTGCTGTTCTTACTCCAGCCCTTTGCTATGGCAAGTGCCCACTGGCTGGGCAGCTCTGCTTATGTCTCCACCTCTCCCTGCAGGAGTTAGCTGGTCTGTGCACATGAGCTAGTTTATCCCTGGAAATATACCTGTTGCAGCATGTGTGTATAAGTAAGTGTATGTATGTGTGTGGGCAAGTCGGTATAGTTACACACATTTGCCTGTGCAGGTGTCTGTCTGTATGTGAGTGTGTCTGCATATGTGAGTGATTTTTCTCTGTGTGTTTGGTTGTACTCGCATATTGCTAAAGTGTATATGAGGAAGACAGTGTGTGCTTCTGTTTTTGTAATTGTATGTTGGTGCTGTTTTACATCTGTGCAAGGGTAAATGTGTGTATGTGAATGGGGGTATATGTATATGTACCAGATATGTACAGGATGTACATATCTGTATTGGTAAGTGTGCCTAATCTATATGAGAGGATTTGAATCGGTCCCTTTCTGGTACAGTGTGTGCATATATGTGAACAGTTTTTTATTTGTCTGTTTTTTTCTGTGTGCAAATGTATCTATAGGTGCCTGAGGGAGATTCTGTCTGAGGGGATACATAGTGAAAAATATATATATATATACACACACATACATATATGTGTGTATGTATGTGTGTGCATATATATATATATATATATATATATATATATATAATCTCCAATCAGGATAGTTAGCAATTGCATCATCTAAATCATTTAAAAAATTTTTAAGATGTAATAATTGTACATATTTATGAAGTAAAGTTTTTTGTTAAATTGCATCATATACTGAGTTTCTTTATATGGTTTTCATACAATTTCACCCTGTACTTTGCACTTGTTGTCTCCCTCCTTAACCCCTATGTTGCTCACCCTCACCCTCCCACTTATCCCATCTCTCTCACTAGTCCCCATCCTGCTCCAGATGAGTCTCTTTGTATTTTCCAATCAGAGTGCTCCTTGGAAGCAAGAGTGGTTAGACAGCACCTTACATATCTTGGACATGTTGTCAGAAGGGACCAATCCCTGGAGAAGGGCATCATGTTTGGAGAGTGGCAGGTCAACAAAAAAAAGGAAAATCCTCAACTAGATGAATTGACACGGTGACTGCTACAATGGGCTTAAACATAAAAAAGACCGTGTGAATGGCAAAGTGTCAGCGAGTGTTTCATTCTGTTGTACATAGGGTCACTATGAGTGAGACCTGACACAACAGCACCTAACAACAACGACAATAACAACAACAGATATATACAATTATATATGTGTGTGTGCATATATATATATATATATATACATTATACACACACACACACACACACACACACACACACATCTCCCCTTTAAGGCAGATCTAGCTTCTGTTTGCCTTCAACCATAACACTGTGGTGTCCAATCCCGTCAGGTCTCGAAAGCTAAGCAGGATTGGACCTGGTTAGTACTTGGATGGGAGACCACTTGGGAACACCAGATAATGTAGGCTTAGGAGAAAGACCTGGCAACCCACTCCCAAATATCAGTCTGCCATTGAAAACCCTATGAATAGCAGAGAAGCACTGATGATAGTGTTTTGCCTGTTGTACGTAGGGTCACTATGAGTTGGACACCAACTTGATAGCACCTATAACAACAACAACAAGAAGCTTCTGTATATTAGTGAAACTATGTGATATTCTTCTTTTTGAGTCTGGGTGATTTCACTTAAAATGATGGTCTCGAGTTCCATCCATTTTTCTGCAAATTATGTAATTTCATTCTTCTTTATAACTGAATAATATTCCATTGTGTATATATACCACTTTTTAAAAATCCATTCTTCTGTTGAAGGACATCTGATTTGATTCCATGTCCTTCCAATGGTGAACAGTGATGCAAAAAACATGGAAGTGCAGGTGTCTCGTGGCATAATAACTTAGCTTCCTTCAGGTATATACCCAGGATTGGTATAGCTGGATCATATGGTAGTTCTATTTTTAGTTTTTTGAGGAACCTCCATACTGATTTCCATAATGACTGTACTAGTTTGCAGTTCCACCAGCAGTGTAGAGGGGTTCCTTTCCCCCCACATCCTTGCCAGCATTTGTTGTTGTTTGTTTTGTTGATGCTAGCCATTCTGACTAGGGTAAGATGGAATCACAATATAGGTTTGATTTACATTTGAGGGAACAGGTTTCAAGGGTGTGAGAGTTTGCTGGCATATGTGACTTTGAATCTGAGTGTTAGTGTAGCAGTTCTTGTACATGTGACATTATAGATATGCCTCTGTGTATATATCTGTATTGTAAAAGTTTGTCTGAATATTTGAGAAGATTTGAGTAAACAGATGTATCAGCTCAAAGGGTATATATGAGTCTGTGTATAAGTGACAGTAGGTTTGCTTGTCTGTAAGGACGGTTGGATTGCTTGTGTGTATCTATTGGCCAGTGTTTGAGAGCTCATCTGTGTGTGCGTGTGTGTGCGCGTGCGCATGTGTGCGTGTTAGGTAAGTTATAAATGTGGCTTCGTAGGCCAGTGCATATATGCGTGTGAGAGTGTGAGTCTGAGTGTCTGTGTATACAAGCAACTCTTAGCCTTTGCATACTCAATATACTCTTTTATTTAACATATTTGTAATGCTCTTTTACTATCTGGAAATAGAGTTAATAGATAATATAATCTCTCTGCACACATAATTTCAAGAGAAAATCCATACAGTATCTTCTACAATTTCCATGTTGTATTAACTGTAATACAAATAAAAAATAAAGGGAAGTGATTTATAAGGAAATAATTTGGATTTCAATATGCAAATCCTTAGGCATGGCACTGTAGGAGATTCAAGAGAGTAATTAGAGGCTCCTAAGGCCTTGTGTGGGCTGGGATTTAGCTCAGTTGGTAGAGCACTGAGCTGCAGTCTCTGAGGTCCTGAGTTCAATTCCCAACACCGCAAAAATGGGAGAAGGGCCTGGCAATCCACTCCCAAGGCAATCCCGAAACAGTCAGCCATTGAAAACCCTGTGAGGGTCACTTTGAGTCGGATACCGACTCGACGGCACCTAACAACAACAACAACAAGGCCTTAGACTTAGTAAATATGGATTTAGGAGAAGGGAGAAAATGAGACACACAAAGTGCAGGAGAATGACAGGCAGAGATTTTTCCAAACAGTGAATGACTCCATGGGAAGCTCACTGCAAACCAAAGTAGTCTCCTTTTGACCCACATGAAGACCAAATTCCTGGATAATTCAGGGTATATTAAGACCAGGTGGAAAACTCACGTTTATCTGTGGAATAGAGTTACACTCTAGGTTCAGTTAATTGTAGGGTCAAAGTCTTAGGGGATGTGGGATATACGTTGGTGGTGTGGGACTGTCCCACATATCACTAGATGGTCAGTATCCTCTCACTGTGGACCCCTAAATGTTAGGACCCACCTACACCCTAACATTGTTGCAACCCAAAATGCTCCTGCTCATTTCCAAATGTCCTCATTACTGCCCCTAGGGGGCAGTAGTGCCTTTGTTGATGAGGAAGCGCTGGTACTTAGGCAGGGTACACTGTGTACCTGTGTGAAGAGACCTAGTACAAGTTCTACGTCCGTCTGAGTGTGTGTGTGTGTGTGTGCGCGTGTGTGTGTGTGTTCCCCATGTATGAGCTGGTTGCTATCTGCAGGTCTCCACAGCAGTAGGCTGTGTTTGTAGGAGTCTGTGAGTGCGTGGGTCTGTGCTTCAAGGGTATCCAGGCACAAGCCAGTGTGCATTCTCCTCACATATATAATCTCCTCAATTTCCCAGTAACACCAACATTTTGTTTGTTGGCTATATTGTTTGAAGTTTTTTGTTTTGTTTTTGTTTTTAGTTTTAGCATCTACACTGAGACTCTAGGCTACACATTATTCACCTTCTCAGTCTTAATGTACCTCTCTGTGTCTCCCTATCTCCATCTTTATTTCTGTTGCTCTCTCCTGCTCCTCTCTCTGTCTCTCACTCCCCACCCTCATCTCTCCCTAGTCTTCTAGATCTTTCTCTCTTTCTTTCCTTGTGTTATCCCTCTCCCTTTCCCCTCTCTTTCTTTCTATCTCTGTCTCTGTTTCTCTCTCTTGTCTGTTGTGCTGTTTCTGTGTGTTGGTCTCTTTTTTCTCACTCTTCTTTCCCTGACTCCATTTCTATCTGTTTCTCTGACCTCTTTCTGTTTCTCTGCCTCTCCCCCCTCTTCCTGTTTCTCCATCTGTCTCTCATATATATCTCCTCTGTCACTCTCTGTGTGTCTCTCTGACTCTCTCTTACATTCAGTCTGTCTCTATCTTTTGCCCCTTGCCTGTCCTCAAGGCAAAGAAGTGTGTGTGTGCGTGTGTGTGTGTGTGTTTGTGGTACACATGTGTGTAAATACACCCAGCCAAGGGCTGCTCCACAGTTCTGAAGGGGCATCAGGCCTGGAGGGACTGAAAGAAGGCTCACCTACCTTATATTTCTCTAGCTCTGAGACTTCCAGGTGCCATCAGAAAAGCTTGGTTCCAGGTGGCTGTGCCTGGCCAGATTGGATTGGGCTGGAACACAATGCAGAGGAGACACTTTGACTGGGAGGGAGTGGGTAGGAAGACATCTACTCAACCTTACCTGCCCCAGCCTCACCCTGCCTCGCCCCAGCCCCAACAGTATTCCTGAGCTTCTCCGGCTTATGCCCAAGTATCCCAGCCTTCTCTCTGGGACCTACCCTGTCACCTTGTCTCATCCCCACACTCCGTGAGGTCCTTCAGCAAATCTCATCTGTATGCCTCCAGGGAGCCCTCTCCACTTTCCACCCATTTAATCCCTTGACCAATTAATTCAGCTCTTCCTTCCTTCCTTCCTTCCTTTCTTCCTCTCCTTCCTTCCTTCCTTTCTCTCTTTTTCTCTCCTTTTTTCTCTCTCTTTCTTTCTTTTCCTTTTTTTTCAGTGTTGATGGGTTGTACCCAGGGCCTCGCACATGCTAGGCAAGTGCTCTACCACTGAGCTGCACCCTCAGCCATTTTTTTTTTTTTTTTTAGACAGAGTCTTGCTAAGTAGTGCCGGCTGCCTTGGCCTTGAACTTACCTCCTGCCTCAACCTCCCAAGTAGCTGAAATTGCAGACATACACCAGGCAGTTTTGCATGTTTTTACCAAGAACCTGCCATGTAAATTGTACTGCTCTTTTAGAGGAGAGTACGCGAGCCTATAATTCCTGCCCTCACAGAGCTTGTGTTCTAATAGAATGAGGCAGGCAATAATCTAAATTTTAAAAGTAAATCATATAGTATTGTAAAAGAGAGAAATTCTAGGAAGAAAAAATAAAGGAGGGAAAGGGGCATAGGATGCTATGACTTTTCACCTGGATTGCTGCAGGAGCCCCCTCAGTAGTTTCTCCAGCCCACCTTTGCCCAATGATCTGTTTTCACAGCAGCAAGTAGAATCTTACACAATCCTAAGCCCTATCATGTCTCACCTATGCTCAAACCCCTTCCATGACTCCCATCTCATCCTGAGTCAAAGTCAAAGACAATGCAGATATGCAGCTGATCTGTCCTTGCCACCTTTCGGGCCTCACCTCCCAGCACTTGCCCCTCACTCACTATTCAACTCACTGCTTTTCCTCAAATGTGCCATGAATAGTCCTGCCTCAGGGCCTTTTCTCTGGCTATTCCCCCAGCCTGTACTTCTCTTCCCCTAAATAGCCACAAAACTCACACCTTCAGGTCTTTGCTTACATGACACCTACTCCATGAAGACTTCCCTGTCCACTTCATCAAAACTCAACATCTTCCTACCCCTAACATTTCCTATCCCCCATCCCTCCTTTATGTTTATTCTTAGGAACTTGTCACTATCTGATATACTAACTTCATTGATATCTCTTCTTATTACCTAGCATGTCAGTTCCACAGGGCAGGGATGTTTCTTTGTCTATATCTGTCTTTATCAGCTATATCCTCAGAGCCTAAAACATTGCCCCATACAGAGTAGATAATAAATGTTTTTCAGTGAATTAACACAGTTATACCTACATCTTTATATTCACATATACTCCCACCTCACCCATAATAAAAGCCAAAGTCTTTATCATGACCCACACCCCTGCACAATTGGTCCTGGACACCTCTGTGACCTCACCTCTAACCACTGTCTCCATTTTGGCGGCACTAGTCTTCCTACTGCTCCTTGGGCATGCTGAACACATTTCTGATCATGAATAAAGAAATTTACTTACTGAGCAGTTGCCAACATTTTAAATCAACATGAAATAGAATAGACATGAATGGGCACATTACACATAGGACCACCAGTTCCGTTTTGTGAAACTTTTTGTTGAGCTGTGTATGTGCACTCACATGTGAGTACTGGATTATGATGTAAAACGTCCTTTTTACTATGAGTGGCAGTTAAAAAAAAAAGCTTGAATCCAACCATAGGGTTTTGCAAAGGAGGAGAAGAGCTATGACAACATCCCTACCCCACAGACCCACGAATGGAGGAAGCAGGTAACTGAGGACATCCCAAGACATAAAGCATCTACGCCCAGCAAGGAGTGAGTAAGAGAAGGAGTGGGCCAGGCACAGGGCCTGCCCCGTGGGGAGGAGTCAGTGCAAAGGGCTCTTAGACACAATAACGCTCCCTTTTCTGTTTCTTCCTCACCTTCACTTTCCATGTTTCTCAGTATCTCTCGCTTATCTCTTTCTCTCATCATGATCTCAACTCCTCCATTTCTGCGTCATTTTCTATCCATTTATATCTTTGTTGGCATTTTTAAATCTTTCATTCTTTTCTACTCTGTCTCTGTCTGTGGGCATTTTTCTCTGTCTCCTGCCCTCATTTCTCTGTCTCTGCCTCCCCCCATTGTCCCCATTTGCAGGTACAGTTCAGCAGGACAACTGATGGAGTCCCCTGGGGCCCATCAAGTACCGGACTGGCTGACTCTATAGGGCTGAGAATAGCCCGTGCCCCTCAGTATGGCCAACACCACCGGAGAGCCCGAGGAGGTGAGCGGCGCACTGTCCCCACCATCAGCATCAGCTTATGTGAAGCTAGTGCTGTTGGGACTGATCATGTGCGTGAGCCTGGCGGGCAATGCCATCTTGTCCTTGCTGGTGCTCAAGGAGCGTGCCCTGCACAAGGCTCCTTACTACTTTCTGCTGGACCTGTGCCTAGCTGATGGCATACGCTCTGCCGTCTGCTTCCCCTTTGTACTGGCTTCTGTGCGCCACGGCTCCTCATGGACCTTCAGTGCACTCAGCTGTAAGATTGTGGCCTTTATGGCTGTGCTCTTTTGCTTCCATGCGGCCTTCATGCTGTTCTGCATCAGCGTCACCCGCTACATGGCCATCGCCCACCACCGCTTCTACGCCAAGCGCATGACGCTCTGGACATGCGCAGCTGTCATCTGCATGGCCTGGACTCTGTCTGTGGCCATGGCCTTCCCGCCTGTCTTCGACGTGGGAACCTACAAGTTTATCCGGGAGGAGGACCAGTGCATCTTTGAGCATCGCTACTTCAAGGCCAATGACACGCTGGGCTTCATGCTTATGTTGGCTGTGCTCATGGCAGCCACACATGCTGTCTATGGCAAGTTGCTCCTCTTTGAGTATCGTCACCGCAAGATGAAGCCAGTGCAGATGGTGCCAGCCATCAGCCAGAACTGGACATTCCATGGCCCTGGGGCCACTGGCCAGGCTGCTGCCAACTGGATCGCTGGCTTTGGCCGTGGGCCCATGCCACCAACCTTGCTGGGCATCCGGCAAAATGGGCA
The DNA here is from genome assembly GCA_007922755.1 of Pedetes capensis. Classification (NCBI taxonomy): domain Eukaryota; kingdom Metazoa; phylum Chordata; class Mammalia; order Rodentia; family Pedetidae; genus Pedetes; species Pedetes capensis. The sequence goes on from VMDO01027960.1 coordinate 8,358, forward strand.
CGCAGCCAGCCGGCGGCTGCTGGGCATGGACGAGGTCAAGGGTGAAAAGCAGCTGGGCCGCATGTTCTACGCGATCACACTGCTCTTCTTGCTCCTCTGGTCACCCTACATCGTGGCCTGCTACTGGAGAGTGTTTGTGAAGGCCTGTGCTGTGCCCCACCGCTACCTGGCCACTGCTGTTTGGATGAGCTTCGCCCAGGCTGCTGTCAATCCGATCGTCTGCTTCCTGCTCAACAAGGACCTCAAGAAGTGCCTGAGGACTCATGCCCCCTGCTGGGGCACAGGAGGTGCCCCAGCTCCCAGAGAACCCTACTGTGTCATGTGAAGCAGGCCGGTAGGAAGACAGGCAGGGAAAAGATCATGGCCACCATGATGGGGCCAACAGCAAGGGAGGGGTGGGGCCTCCTACAGGAGCCTTCTTTTCTGAGCTCCAGTCCCAGCCCCTTGAACCATGCATAACTGAGGCTACTTTGCCAATACCTCCCCAGGGTTGGGGACTGGGTGGGGAACTGGGAAAGAGGCGTTTCTAGTTTTGTGGGGCCTGTCTCCGCAGCCTCCTTCTCCACTTCTTCAATCTCATTCTCATCCCCCACCACCACCTTTCTCTCTCGTGACAATTCAGAAAAAGAAGACAAAACTGAAAATGCAGGTTTTTCTACCAACAGCTGAGGAGACAGGCTTTCTTGCTTTAATGTCTCTCCTTCTGACATTGTCCAGAAAGGGGAAATTTGTCCTGTAAAATAGATTTCCAGAGCTCTTATCGCCCCCTGTGCTCCAATGCACCCTCCCCTTCCAAATCCTTTAGCAAGGCCTGGATGTTTAGACAGAAACTGATCCAAGGCTGCTCACAATAGGGATTAAATGGGGTGCCGATTCCCAGGGAGCAATGATGTTTAATTGCTGTGTGGTGTGCAATGTTGTTTTCAGCTAACCCTGGTCCCAAGTCCAGTCTCCTCTTCTCCCCACCATGTCCAGACCTCCCAAGTGTTTCTTGAGGATCTGTTTGAGAAGCCAAGAGGATAGGGAGAAGGGCCTCCAGGATGGGCCCAGGCTAGGGGAAGAGCAGGGTGGGAGTGGAACTCCTCAAGCTTAAGAGACCACGCTTGGCTGCATTATCTCACACTGCCTCCTGGATCCCCAGCCCCCCCTACTCTTCTTCCTGAGCATAGACATCCACTCTTGCCACAGTAGGGCTGTTGTGGGTGCCATGTAGGCATGGAAAGCACCCCCTACAAAAGTGTAGGGAGGTGGTGAACTCCCCAGAGTAGCTGGACCCCAGAGCCCTGGTCCAGAGCTGAATTCAACCCCACAATTTTCTCTTGGATTCACTCTACTTTTCTGAAGATGAAAATTCTTTGAGAATCTTGGCAATTGATAGTGGTACAAACTCCAAGGCACTCAGGACTTGAGTCCATTTCTATCTGACTTTTTTTTTGTCCCTTTCAAGCCTCAGGGGCCTCAAGCCCCTTCTTGGTTGCCCTTGCCCCTGTGGGCCCTCAGCCCCAAACGTCCTTGCTCCCATAAATCCTTCTGCTCTTTCCTCCCTTCCATCCTTACCTACACCCAAAGTGGAGCAGATTATTGCCAGATTCCCCAGGTAGGAGGTCCCAAGCCTCCCTTCAAGGGGCAGAGTCCACTCTGGGCTTACTTCAAGGCCAGTTTTGTGGACCAGTGAATCAAGCTGGCATTCTTTTGCCTGTGCTATCCCCCTTTCATTTCCTGAAGAGGCAGGAATCCATCTGTATTTATCCACCCCCTTTCCTTTCCTTATAGAAGCCTTTGCCCTAAGCTCCCTCCCTACCCCAAGACAGCCCCTGAACTGGGAAAGCCTTTACCCAAAAGGAATGAAGAGGGCACTCTAGGCAGGAGAGACATTAATGAGCCTGGCTGTGGAGTAGCCCTGGAAAGGCAGGCCAGAGTGGCTGAGAGGCTGGGAGTGGGGGTACCTATTCTCTCAGTGATGGTGATGGGGGCTGCCTTTCCAAGGGGGTGGGGTGGGAAGACCAAGGGGGTGGGGGGTAAATAGGGTACACTCTGGAGGGTTTTCCTCCATTTCCTTTTTCTAACTGCCTGGATTCACCACTGAATTTTGTAAATGGAAAAACTGAAATGAACAATGCTATATTGGATGTTTTCTCTTTCTGACTGTGTGTGTGTGTGTGTGTGTGTGTGTGTGTGTGTGTGTCTGTGTCAGTGTCAGTGTGACATGTGGAGAGGCATGACTGAGACAATGCATGTCTGTGTGACTTTGGGGGGGGGCACCACTGAGGAAAATTTACCTGTGCGTACAATTAAGCAAATGTCTGTATGTGGTGACATATACAGCGCATGTGTGTGCGCACACACACACACACATCCCTAGTTGAGAGGAGACAAACCAAGGTACACATGCCTGCAACAGGAAGCAGAGTCCTCAAAAGATGGAACCTCGAAATTCTAAGTATGTGTGTAGTAAGAGGGTCATTTCCCATCTCACAAAGGTTGTCCTCCCTTGGCCCAGAGGCTGAGCATGGGGCGAGGAGAGAACAGGGTACTTAAAAACCCCATCTCCTCCCAAAGTCTGGAAATTCAGTCCCTTCACCAAAACTCAAACAAGGTGTTCCTGAAACTAGACCACTATGGAGAATGAGGATGGGGAACTGGGATCAAACATGGGGGAACTGACAGAGTTAAGAAATGGCCCTCACAAAGTAATGGTTTCTGGAGAAACTACTCAGTCTGGGCTGGGAGTCCTTCTTAAGGGTCTACTGTATACAGTGGGACTTTGGTCAGCTTTAACCAAGTTCAGAGAGAAGGATGTTACAGGAGGAGAAAACCCAAGTCTAGGGATCTACCCAGCTGGCCTACTCCCTGGGCACTCAATTTACTATTTATTTATTTTCTATGGTGCACAGAATTGAGATGACCATAATTCTCAGTTCTTGGCACACTATATTATCATTTGTTCATGTAAAGTCCTTTCATTCTGTTTTGTACCCTTCATCACTCATCCTTGATCCTATCCTCTTCTGCCCCACATATGCACCCACTCTCGTGTATTTAACATGTCCTTCCAATCCACCATTCATGTGTTTACATATGTGTATCTGTGGAAAATATATGGTATTGTGTGTTTTAATTTACATAAACAATATTGTACTATAAATCTTGTTCTGTTTCTTTTTTTCACTCAACATTTTGTTTGTGAGAGATCCAGCCATGTTGCTCTATATAGATCCAATTCATTCTAGTGGTTCATCTAAAACATGTATCACATTTTCTTATCCATTCCCCTGGTGATGGATCCCTAGCTTCCCTTCAATTCTCTGCTACCACAACAATGCTGCAATGAGCAGTTTACCTACACCTCTCCTTGTTGTTGTTGTTGTTAGGTGCCGTCCAGTCGGTATCCAACTCATAGCGACCCTCATAGGGTTTTCAATGGCGATTGTATCTGGATTCCCTTTGGAGTGGATTGCCAGGCCCTTCTCCCATTTTTGTGGTGTTGGGAATTGAACTCGAGACCTCAGAGACTGCAGCACAGCGCTCTACCAACTGAGCTAAATCCCAGCCCACACCTCTCTTTAGGGATCCCTAATTTAGAGGAAACAAGCTCAGAGAGGGAAAGTGATTTGGTTAGGATTACAGTGAGAAGGGCACACCTATGATGTGAATTCTAGAACCAGAGTCAAAACTCCATCATCAGGCCTCACCAATGACCATCCATCTCTAGTCATTAAAAAATAAATTCTTAATATATGACTTATAGCAGCATACACTGAGGAAAGCCTGGAAGGGAGAAGAAATAATTAGTAGATGAAGACATAGATGAGCTGAATCACAATCATTTTTATGACGCAGATGAAGTTACTTTTTTTCGAGTGGTTATTATTTCTAAAGCCATTTTTCAGAGATGGAAAAAGCCACGTCAAAACCTGGTCCCCAAACCAAAGACTTGGGTGCCTAAATTGCAAGTGCGCTAGGGCAGCCAGTGCCCTGAGGGATTACAGTGGAGTTCACCCCAGGGGCACAAACAAAAGGTGGGGGAAGGGGCAGATTTAAGAAGTGCGTAGTTACTGAGGGGAGGGGAGCGGGAAGAACCATAGCGAGGCTCTGATTTTATTTGAGCACATCCTGCTCAGTGACTGCGTTTGTTTTTCTTGTTGTTTGGTCTTCAGAACCACTGGTACTTTTCCCATTGGACAAAATATTGCAAGAGTGAGGGAGAGGGGCTTCTTCCCCTATCTTTCCTCGCAGCCAATCGCCCCTCAGTTTTCGTCTCATCGCTGAGGGAGTCAGCCCGATGATTGGTGGGCCCGAAGGGAGCCAATCGGAAAGTGATGATGTGTGGTGTTGGCAAGCAGATTGCGTGAGAGCGGGCAGGGGTCGAGGAAGCGCAAGCACCACCTTGGCGGCCGACAGCCAATGGCGAGGCAGAGCAGGCCCCTTGCGTCAGGAGTGGGCGGGGCCTCAGCAATTGGCGCGGAGGGAGTAGGGCAGGCGCTGTGGGTGGGAACGTCAGAGCGAGGCGGTGAGCAGACTGATCGCGTGAGTTGCGGCGGCTCCACTTCAGGTGTGACTGCTAGCGGCCGACTGGCAGAAAGCAAAGAAACCAGCGCCATCCCCCGAGCTTTGAGCGCGGTCACCATGGACCGCCCGGAAGAGGGGCCTCCAGCCAAGACCCGCCGCTTGAGCAGCTCGGAGCCCCCTCAACGCGACCCGCCGCCGCCGCCGCCGCTCCTGCGACTGCCCCTGCCTCCACCCCAGCAGCGCCCAAGGCTCCGGGAGGAAACCGAGGCTGCACAGGTGCTGGCTGACATGAGGGGGGTGGGAGTGGGCCCCACACTGCCCCCGCCGCCGCCCTATGTCATTCTCGAGGAGGGGGGGATCCGCGCGTACTTCACCCTGGGTGCTGGGGGTCCCGACTTGGATCCTGTGATTGAGTCAGGGTACGGGGAGGCGCCCCCTCCCACCGGGAGCCTGGAAACACTCCCCTTTTCCGAAGCCTCTGGGGGAAGCCTGGAAATTGACTTTCAGATTGCAGAGCCCAGCCACCTTGCCGGAGAGAAGGTCCTAGAAACCTGTAGCTCAGGGGGGTGGGGGCCCCAGCTGTTAGTTGGTCCAAAGAGGAGGGAAGAGGCTGTCATCATAGTGGAAGATGAGGATGAGGATGAAAAGGAAAGTGTGAGGAAGAGGCGGCCGCGGAGGAGGAGGAGGAGGAAGCAGAGGAAGGTGAAGAAGGAAAGCAAAGAGAGGAATGCCCAGAGGATGGAAAGCATCTTGCAGGCACTAGAGAGCATTCAAATGGACCTGGAGGCAGTGAACATCAAGGCAGGCAAGGCCTTCCTGCGTCTCAAGCGCAAGTTCATCCAGATGCGAAGACCTTTTCTGGAGCGCAGAGACCTCATTATCCAGCATATCCCAGGCTTCTGGGTCAAAGCAGTATCCTTCTCATCGATACTCATGGGCCAGAAGCCCATGACAGGAAGGGGGTGGGGGAGGGGCAGAATGAGACGGCGGGGGGGGGGGGGGGGCCATAGATGGGGGTGAGCTCCCTATTGGAAGACTCACTAGATTGGGTGGAAGAGGGATGGAAGGAGGAGGGCAAAACAACAGAGAAGCTGGACTGGAGATGATGGAGGAAGGGGGGGCCCACTGCATAAAAACTGGACCACAGATGGGAAAACAGGGAGAGGAACATATTATAAAAAAATGGATCACAGACTGTGAAAGGGGGGAGTAATACAGGGGCACACAAAAGAAAAATTGGACCAGAGGTGGTGAAAGGAGGAGGCAAGGGGCATACAGACGATGAACTGACTCAGAGCCAGTGAAGAGGAAGAAGAACCATAGCAGAGGAAATGCCCAGAAAAGATGCTAAAGCTACACAGGGCTCTGCAAGTTTAGGTGTCTAAGCAGACACTTGGAGACCCCAATCCTGGCTGGAGTGCCCTACATTAGAGGGGAGGGGTTAGAGAGACACTGGAACCCAGAAGAGTCAGAAGAGAGAATACCTGGATATGGAGTTCAAGGGTTTTCCCCTTGGGGGAAAAATAAATTTAAAAAAAATAAAATAAATAAATAAATATATATATATATATATATGAAATATATACAAGACTATATAATAATATATACATATATGTATATATATTATATATAACAACAATATGTATATGTACATATATACATGGATACAGACCTTTGGCACCCTGATTCAAAGTATCACATGAGCACAGGCCCTCAGCATGCAGCCTCATGTAGATATAAGACTTCTACACCTAAACATGGCCTGCAGCTGTAGCCCTGTGGCATCCAATCCCGTCAGATCTCGGAAGCTAAGCAGGGTCGGGCCCGGTTAGTACCTGGATGGGAGACCGCCTGGGAACACCAGAAGCTGTAGGCTTGGGAGAAGGACCTGGCAAACCCCTCCCAAAAAGCAATCTGCCATTGAAAACCCTATGAACAGCAGAGAAGCACTGACAATAGTGTTTCCCCTGTTGTACAGAGGGTCGCTATGAGTCGGATACTGACTCGACGGCACCTGACAACAACAACAACACCTAGACATAGTGTTATGTGGCCACAAGTCCTTAGCACACATATCCTCAAAGCCATTCATATAGCATCACATGGACACAGACCCTCAATACCCATACATACAACATCATGTTACTACACGCCCTCAGGAACCAACCAACCAACTAGAGCATCATTCATATGCAAGTCTTCAGCCCCTAGACACAGTATTTTTTTAACACAAGCTCTCAGCACCCAGAGACAGAGATCACCCAGAGACAAAGATCACAGCACTCAGACACAGCAGATATGAACAAAGCTACCTAACACTAAGGTTTGACATTGCATAAACACAGGCTCTTGCCACAGAGATAGTATCATGGGAATAAAAGTATGGGTCATGTCCCATGGACCACTTGTTCCACATACATCATATGAACACAGGCAGAATCCTGCTCCAGCCTCTCTTTTGCTCTGCCCTGCCTGGTCTTCCCTCCCTCCCTCTCATTGAACAGTTAATCCTTGACCTAAACTGCTCCACTCATTAGTTCCTCAACCACCCCAGAATCTCAATCTTGATCAACCAACGTGATGAAGACATTTTCCGCTACTTGACCAATCTTCAGGTCAGACCAAAGAGAAAAGGCCAAGGAATCTGTCCTCAGAGGTGAGGGGGGAGTGGGAGGGGCCATGGAGGGGACAAATACCACCGTTACCCCCACCTGAGCAGGTACAGGATCTCAGACATATCTCCATGGGCTACAAAATGAAGCTGTACTTCCAGACAAACCCTTACTTTACAAACATGGTGATTGTCAAAGAGTTTCAACGCAACCGCTCAGGTAAGTGGCAGTCCCAGAGTACATCCATGTCCATCCTGTCCTTTTCCACTCCCCTCTCCATGGCCTCCTGTCTCCCTAGGCCGGCTTGTGTCTCACTCTACCCCAATCCGCTGGCACCGGGGCCAGGAACCCCAGGCCCACAATCACAGGAACCAGGACACCAGCCACAGCTTCTTCAGCTGGTTCTCAAACCACAGCCTCCCAGAAGCTGACAGGATTGCTGAGGTGCAGCCCCTCCTGGCATCGCCAGACAAAGCCTTGCTAGGCTTTCCCCTGGGTGCCTACAGGATTGGAAATGGGATGTGGGGCTTATACTCATGACTCTGTTCTCCCTTCTCCTCTCTCTTTCAACAGATTATCAAGAATGACTTGTGGGTTAACCCTCTACGCTACTACATGAGAGAAGGGGGCTACAGGGCCAACAGAAAGAAGCAAAAGGAGAAGGAAAGGTGAGGAGGGAATTGGTGGCTTAGAGGTGGTTTGTTGGAGATGGGGCAAAGACTAGGCTAATGTCACGAGGATTTGTAGAGGCACAAAAGATTTTTGAGATAATCCAGTGCACTGTTTTACAAGTGAGGAATGGTGACCAGAAGTGTCTTGAGGTTACACAGTCAGGGGCAGCAATGGGACACTCCCCACCCTAGCCTCATCCCTAGGAGCCCTTGTAGCCTACTGCCTCCCCAGTTACTTTACACCTTTCAGTGTCTGCCCTGTGTACATCCTCTCCCACTAACCCCATACTCAGCCCCAAACTTCCCCACAGTAAAGCCAAGGACAGATACGAGATGGTGATCATGGAAGATGCTCATGACTATTATGTCATGGAAGACATTCTCAGCGAGACCTCAGACATTGATGAGACCACCGACAATGAGACCATTCATGACATCAAGATCTCTGACTTCATGGACACCACTGACTACTTCGAGACCACAGACAATGAGATAACAGACATCAACGAGAGCCTGTGCGACAGTGACAACCCTTACCACGAGAGCCCCAACGCAATCACTGACAATGAGAGCACCGATGATGAGACCACTGAGAACAATGAATGTGCCTGCTACAATGAGAATCCAGAAGATAAGAATGCCTATGACAATGAAAATCCCAACAATGAGAATGGTGATGGTGACAAGAACCTAGAAGGTATCACCCAGGACAGCAATGGCAACAGCCAAGACAGCAGTGATAGTGATAATGGAGATGAGGGCAGTGATGATGAAGATAATGATGGCAATGAAGGTGACAATGAAGGCAGTGATGATGACGGCAATGAGGGTGACAATGAAGGAAGTGATGATGATGACAGAGACAGTGAGTACTACAAGAATGACTTTGAAGTCTTTGTGAAGGATCAAGACAATATCACCAACCAGGATGACTATGAAGATGAAGTACAGATCATCTCTGAAGAATCAGTGGAGGAAGAAGAGGACTGTGAGGAAGGTGAGCTAGATCCCTTGTCTTCCCTCCTTTCTCTTCTCTCAAAAAAAGGCTGGTACAGGGTATCCAGGCATAAACACAGTCTGTTCTCATGGAGAAAAGGAAAAACATTCTGTGCAACTTTTCAAACAAAGGAAGGTCAGAAAATATTTAACTTACAAATGTAACAAAACCAAAGAACAAAAGACAAGTGAGTAGACACACAGAAAACAGTAGGTGGAAAATTTAAAAAGACAAGTGCTTCTCTCTCTCTCTCTCCCTCTCTCTCTCTCTCTCTCTCTCTCTCTCTCTCTCTCTCTCTCACACACACACACACACACACACACACACACACACACACAGGAAAAAGTGGCAAATACATTGCAATTCAACCCACTACACACAGCTATGGCCTCCTGGACACTTCCAGGCTTCTTTGGGCAGCTAAGGGTGAGGTGAACAGTTTGCTCTATAAGCACAGAAGATGGGAGCAGTTAATATCACCTCAAGGAGTGGGGAAGGTGGGAAAAGACCTAGGGAAAGGAAGTGACATTTAAATTGGAAGCTGTATTCCCACTGAGGAGTATTGTGGAGCCTTCTCCATGGAATGGACAATGTGAAAAAGGACCTGGAAGGGTGAAAATGCATGGTGTGTTTGACAAGGTTTCCAAAGTTGTCTGAGGACTCTTCACCAGTTCTGAAAGATGCTTCTCACCAAAGGGTTTGGTGGTCAAATTCATTGGGGAAATAGAGCATACAATAATATCCTTTTAAAGGTTCTGAGATTCCTGCTGTTAAAAAAAAAAACCACTTTATTTCACTTTGAAGATCACCACATTTCCCAAACTTCTTGACCACAGAAGCCATTTTTCACTCCTTACCAAAGAATGCATTTGGAGAAATGCTGAGGAAGGGGTGCACAGTGGATGGTTGAGGAAGAATGCAGTATTTAAGGTGACTCTCAGGTTTAGTTCTGACCTGGAAGACTGGCAAAAGGAGGTTTTTGAGCTTGTCTATAGGGAGACAGAAGAGAAATGGGCCCCTGGGGGAGGTGGCAGGGGCAAGAAGACCAACCATTTCTGGAGGCTTGGTCATGGGGTTCCTCACAAACTTCCATTGAGGGAAGGGGCAGGCATCAAGGGTGAAAGCACTGAATGAGCAGCCTCCATCTAGACATTTTCAGGTCATTAGGGAAACTGAGGGAATTGTCATTCCTCTTCCAGTCTCTGAGGTCCCAGAGTTCAATTCCCAGCACTGCAAAAATGGGAGAAGGGCCTGGCAATCCACTGCCAAGGCAATTCCGAAACAGTCAGCCGTTGAAAACCCTGTGAGGGTCGCTGTGAGTCAGATACGGGCTCCACAGCACCTAACAACAACAACAACAACTTCCCCTCTCATCTGATGGCCTGTCTTTTCTCCAAGAATTGGAGGCAGAACTGTCTTTGGAGCCCTGGAGTGGGAGTTGGGGTGGGCAACTGGGCTGAAGGAAACAGACTGGGGCCTGTTTGGATCATGCTGAGGGGAAGAAGTGAGGGAGCTGCCTGGGGATGAACAGAAGGTTTATTCAGCTGAGGTCAGAGCTCAGGAAGAGACACACATTGAGGAATACGGGGCAGAGAAAAATCTACTTGCAGAGATGTATCAATTTTGACATGACAGAGGCAGGGAGCCCACCCTGCCTTCCTGTCTCCCTCCCACTCCCCCCTCACCCTGTGGGCTTAAGTGTATACACACGCAGAGATGCATATTCTCTCTCTCTCTCTCTCTCTCTCTCTCTCTCTCTCTCTCTCTCTCTCATGCGCGTGCGCACACACGCACACACAGACACACACACACACTGCTGTTGTTTGTTCCAAGCAGACACACTTGGAAGTGGTCCCAGGCCCTCAAAAGTCCTGGATCTATGTTCTGTTCCCTTTTTGAATAACATTTACCTGCCCATCTAACCACCCTCCTCCATTTCCACATCCTTGCCTCTCTCTCCTTACAGAAATCGAGCCAGTTGAGGACAGCTATGAGGAGGAACCAAGCTATGATGAAGGAGGAAGCGAAGTCGACTGGGAAGACTCTGACATTGAGGAGGTGTTGCAGGTCCCACATGTTTGGGCCAACCCAGGGAAGGGGAAAATCGTGTAAACATCTTATCCTTTCGGGGATTTTCTCTCTGTTTCCCTCGCCCTCTGCCCCATTTACCCTCTTTCTCAGCTAGGGTCACGCGGCCCCACATTGCACTTCTGGGGGTGACTGACTTCGTACACGGGTTTAAAGTTTATTTTTATGGTTTAGTAATTGCACAGTTCTTATTTTGGGAGGGGGGAAGGGGAATTCCCCCTTTTTTGGCCCTCCTCCCCCGCAGGCTTCTGTGTGCTGCTAAACGTATTTATTGTGATGCCTTGGTCAGGGCCCCTCTAGCCCCCTTCTCGTCAATGTTGGCCCCAGCCCCTCTCCACGTGCTGTGTGAAGTGGACACCCTGATCCTGAAGCTGGGAGGGCCGCTGTGGCCTTCGTGGCAGCCCCGCAGTGGCCTTGGAGGCTCTGCTGCCACCCTGTTCTCCCAAGTCTCTTTTCCTCCAAGCCCTTCTTATTCCCACCGTGCCCGCCAGTCCGCCTCGGTGTCTATGCAAGGCCGCTTTGCCACTGCGGTATTCCTGCCCCCCTCCCCCAGAAGTCCCGCTTCTTTCCCTGTGAACCCCGAAGATCCTAATAAAACTGAGCAAATTCAAGGTGCTGTTTCGAGTCTTTTGTCTGTCCCATTGTGTGGTCCCTAGCTGCCAGTCTCCCCACAGGCCAGCACTAAGCAGCCTAGCCTACACAGTGGTCTCTAAGATATTAGTCCTAGGGGGCTCCGCAGGCTGCGGGAGAGCTCGGCTGGACTGCAGAGACATTGCGTCAGACCAATGCGGACTGTCCTGGCCAATGGTAGGGCGAGGCTATGAAGCCCCACCCACTCAGAGGCCGCAGTAGACCCAGCCAGGTAGCAAAGAGCTTCCCACGCCTTTCCCTCTGGCGCATGCGCACAGAGATGCCCTGCGTCCAGGAGCATCAATTTATTCGGTGATTCATCTTTTCATTTATAGTGCGTCAGACCTTCCTTCATCTTAGTGTGAGCTGGGCGTGGAGGCGCCAGAGGAACCCATTTTTCCTTGTTCGCATGTAGTTTAAAAAAATAAAATAGTCACGACACTGGTTTGGACAGCACAACCCAATCACGCAGGAACCCTGTCTTGCCTTAGGTAGGGAGTGCAGAATCGCTGTATTTAGGCCTGGGAGTGAAAGCAGGAGAAAAGATGGTTGAGGCCGAGGAGTTTGCATAGAGATAAATGGAACACAAAGGGAAATTATAGTTGTGGGATGGGATGGGAAGATCAGGAGTTGAGCATGTGAAAGGCAGGCTTTATCTAGGAGACCTTGGAAAGTCTGAATTGTGTCAAATTTTGGATACAGTAACTTATTTCAACAGAATGCCAGAAATATTTACCAGATTCGTTCTGGATCATAATGATGACTTTTATACAAATATCTTGGTGGGTCTTTTACACTGTATCTCCCGAACTTTCCACCCAGCGCCTATATTTTGCAGGAAGGCTACGGGTAGTCAGCGTTGCGTTTTAGAGAATGCCCTCTGCTGGCTGCCAGGAGAATGGATGGGAGGGAAAGCAGTAAGGAAGATGACGTTATTTCTATACTTCAGGTGAAAGTGGCATGGTGGGGACGAATTTGGGAGTTTTCTGAAACAATTTTTTAAATGTCAGATTTAATAAATATTAATAAAATAATACAGAAAAATCTTAAATGCCTCACAGCCATTTCTCTAACATTTTTACATCGTTGTTGTTAGGTGGCATCGCGTCCGTGTCCAACTCATAGCAACCTTACATACGACAGGCGAAACACTATTGTTAATGCTTCTCTGCTATTCACAAGGTTTTCAATGGCTGATTTTTTGGGGGGAATGGGTTGTCGGGTCCTTCTCCTAAGCCTACAGCACCTGGTGTTCCCAGACAGTCTCCCATCCAAGTACTAACCAGGCCCGACCCTGCTTAGCTCCCAAGATCTGATGGGATCCGAGGCCACAGTGGTACTGCTGCAGGCATTTTTACATTAGTCACAATTAATGAACCAGTACCAGTGTCAGTACATTATGATTAACTAAAGTCCCTCACTTTATTCGGGTTTCCTTACTTTGAACCTACTGTCCTTTTTCTGCCCCAGGATCCCATCCAGAATATCACACTCCATTTAGTCGTCATGTCTCCTTAGGTTCCTCTTGGTTGTGAGATTTTCACAGACTTTCCTTGTTTTTGATAACCTGGAGTTGTCAACATTTGAGAAGTACTGGTCAGATATTTTGTAGAATGCCCTTTCCTGGGAATTGTCTGGTATGTTTCTCTTGATTAAACGGGGTTATGGGTTAGGGGGAGGAAGACCACAGAAATAAAGTGCCATTCTCATCACATCATATCAGGGTACATACTATCAACATGGCTTATCATTGTTGATGTTAATCACCTGGCTGGACGAGTGTTGGTCAGGTTTCTCCACTTTACTCCTTTTCTCCTTTTCTATGCTGTACTCTTTGGAAAGAAGCTACTAAGTGAGACCAATGCTTAAGGAAAGGGGAGTTATGTTCCTCTTCCTTGAAAGGAAAGCATCTACATAAATTAATCAATTCTTCTGCATGAGAAATCTGTCTATTCCATGAGAACTTTTAAGATACTGGATACAGTCCTTGGATATGTCAGGAGAAGGATTGAGAGAAGTCAAGATGACTGCTGGGTTGCTTTGGGACCTTCGGAAAGCCCTTTCCCTCCCTGGGCCTCCTCTTTGAAATGGTTTGAATACCACATCTTGGACATAATTCTCCATGTTTCTGATAAATGTTTTGGGAAGAGGATGGAAGTTTTGATGCCTCTGTTTCTGACCTTGACTCGCTTTGTTGGAGATGGGTAAATAAGACTGAGACTTAGGAGAAGGTAGCATCTTAGCTAGGTGTGGTAATATACACCAACCGTCCGAGCTACTTGGGAGGCTGAGGCAGGAAGATCGCTTGAGCACAGGAGTTCAAGAGCAGCCTGGACAACATAGCAAGACTTCCTCCCAAAAGGAAAAAAAAAAACTGTAAAAAAAGAAAGGGGAACGATTTGCCTAAGGTAATGCAATACCTCAAGAGTAGAGATGAGAGTGTAGGATCCTAAATCAAGGCATCTTGTGCAGAGTAAAGAGATATCTCCTTGCACTATCTGAAGTCAGTTCCAACGACCTTATGTAAAGAAGAGAGAAGGAGCGCCAGGTGCGGTGGCGCACTCTAGTAATCCCAGTGGCTCAGAGGCGGAGGCAGGAGAATCAGAAGTTCAAGACCAGAGGCAGTCTGTGTAACTTAGCGAGACCCTATCTCAAAAAGTAAAAAAATGGGCTGGGGGTGCAGCTCAGTGGTCCAGCACTTGCAAAGCATGCAAGCGCCAAGCCCTGGGTTCAACCCCCAGTACTGCAAAAAAAAAAAAAAAAGAAAGAAAGAAAGAAAAGAAAAGAAAAAGAAGAAGAAGAAGAGGAGGAGGAGGAAGAAGAGAGAAGGAGAGGTGACTGGGACAAAGGCCCTGGAGTGGGCCAGGAAGGGGTCAGCCCTGTAAGAGAATCCCAGTCAGCCTGGGAGGTAGCCAGGCTGCTTATTATTGCCTCAGTCTGTCCTATCTCACAACGTGACTCACTCATCCTCTCAAAAAGGCCTTAGTTTTCCCATCTACAGTCTTAGGCTAGTCATTCTGGGGGACCAGTCCAGGACAAGCAATCTGCCTAAGATCCCAAGATGGAATCTAGGTTTGAAGCCAGTCTCTAAAGTCTGGCCTTCATTCATCATGCTCTTCCCTGATTCCTCTCTGTGCCCTCAATCAAATCCCCAGCCCCTCATCCTGGTGTTTGAGGCTCCTCTTCATCCACCCTGTCAGAGAGAGCCTTTGGTCCTCAGGAACACTCTTAAGAGCCAATTATGGAATTCCAATACAGTTGGCCAGAGTGCTCATGTCCTGGGCTGAGGCATGGGAGGAGAGGAAATTCTTTGCCCAGGGCCTGTGCCCATGCTGAAACTATTTGTCTTTGTATCCTTCACAGCTTATGCTCCTCCAGAACAAGAGGTCCTGTTCCTCCTCTTGAGGTTACCAGGATCTCCTGGAGCCAGACCTTTAAAGTCCCACCCACTTCTGTGGACAGAATTAGATTGGCAGGGACAAAACTAAATCCAGGAATGTCCCTCCTTCTTAGGTGACCTAAAGGGCCAGCATTGGTTCCCTCAGTAGGGGGCGTAGAAGATGACTGGGGAAGAATCTGATAGGAATAATTCATTCAGTAAACACTCACTGAGTGCCTACTGTGTGTCAATTCATAGACGGGGTGATAGGGAAACAAGAGAGAACTAACTCTTTGTCCTCCTGGAGCTCAGAGTTCAAGTTCAATTTTGGTGCCATGGACCTCTTTGGTGATCTAGTGAGGCCTATGGCTCTTTTCGCAGGGAAAAAATCTTTTAAATCCATAAAATAAAATATCTGGAATTATAAAGGAAGTTGATTATAATAAAATATAGTTAATATATGGAAAAACAAATATGTGCTGTACTAATATATGTGCTCTCCAGTAATCCATAAATCATATGATCTTATGGGGAGTATAATGACTATCATGATTTTAAAAGTGATTTATAAATATTTCAGAGATTATATATTTCAAGAAATCTGCAACATCCGTAATATGATGTGAAAATCCCTGTGATTTCTATTGGTAACAGCAATATTACTATTATGGTTAGTAACATTCCTTATTTTTAAAAATGCTACATTTTACTTAATGTACAGGGAAAATGAAGACATAACTCTATTCCCATTAAAATTTATGGGCCCCTCCAAACCCTGTCCCCAGACTCCATTGGAGGTCTGTGGAAACCAAATTACAAATCTTGCTGGGTGAGGTGGCATATGCCTCACTGAAGCAGGAGGATCTATGCAAATTGGAGGCCAGCCTGGTCTACATATGATATATAACAAGACCCTACCTCAAACAAAACAAAACAACAACAACAAAAACCACCTTGCTGATGGAAGGAGGGCCCTTACCATTTTTCTTTGTTTCTTAAGCAGACTTACTTTGGAAGACAAAAGCCTGGGTTTTATTCTGGATAATTGCCAATCAGTTTGCCTCGCTGGGCCATAGTTTACTCTGCCTGAACATTGAGAAAGGCAAGAATTTGAGAGAAAAGACCTTAATTATTTTGCCCCAAGCAATTAATTTATGTTCTCTCATTTAATCTTCACAAGATTGTGAGAATATTAAGTATCTTTCCATTTCACAGATATTTAGACAGAGGCTCTTAGAGAGGTTGTCTCAATAAGTAACAGGGGTTGGTGTGTGATGCGCCATATCCCCATAACCACCTTATCCTCCATGGATGGAATTAG
>VMDO01027961.1:0-24564 GCA_007922755.1 Pedetes capensis
TCTCCCATCCAGGTACTAACCAGGCCCGACCCTGCTTAGCTTCCGAGATCTGACGGGATCGGATGCCACAGGGCTACCGCTGCAGGCGGTGGTGGTCTAAGTATCACAAAATAACTTACCTATCCTTAATTCTGTTTCCCTAACTATAAAGTACAAATTTGATTTTAAAAAGAGACTCCTAAGTCTCTCTCAAACATTTCTATTCCACATGCACACAGAAGGCATTCCATCCGACAAAATACTAGCATCCTGGCCAACAGGGTGAGCTTGTTGCCATTCAGATTGGTCCTGCTGCTATTCTTTACAAAAGATTCCCTTAGTCTTCACGGCAGTTGGGCTGCAGGTAACCTTTTGCTTATCTTCAAGTTCTCAAACTTCCCTATGCTACAATACTTCCCAAGGCTAATCATTAATAATGTCTCTATATCAAGTACACAGTGCTGGATGTGTGTTCTGTGGCTTTTTACCTGCTCTTCCCAGGTTTACACACCCCTACACTCTCATCACCCCGCTGTGCCAACATCCCTGGTGAGAAGTGTAACGGCCTGCATCCTGGCTCTGCCTCCAAACCTGTAGGGTTGTCTGCACAGTCCCTTAGCTTCTCAGAACCCTAGCTTCCTTCTACATAAAGAAGAATCTTCTACAACTTGGATTCTGGTTCAGCATGATGCTGGGCGGTGAGAGCAAAGCTCAGGAGCTCACAGGAAGTCTTGACTCCTGACCCCAGCCCCATTAGCACCACACCTACAGTGACCCCCAGGCAAATACTCTGCTCTTTCCTGCTTTTATTCAATTCTTATTGATTCTTGAAGGCCAAACTTCCCCACTGCTTCCTCTAGTCAAGCCACCAAAAAAGAAAATCTAGTTTATCTCAAAAACAAAGCAACTATTTATGAAAAGGGTATTTATTATCTAATATTTAGCTATTTTGGCTTTTTGATGTCTTTCTCCTCCTTTTTTCATTTCACAACAGCACTGTCACCAAATCTTACAAGATAATTTTTTTTGCTGTATTGAATCGTTGATTTTTGAGCATTGCTGGAAGGCCAATAGCAAACATTATTCACTGAATACCTGAAGGTAGGCAAAGTGCCTGAAATAGGAAAGGCTGTTTATGTTACTGCTTAAAGACTTCTTCAAGGCTACTTTTAAAATTCTGCCTTTGGATCCAACAATTGGCAAACCCCAATTAAGTATATATTAATATTAGTGCTTTATGCCAATAAATCTGATTTTACCCTGTGGGTAAAAATTATTTTTAAGTACGGTCCTACAGTAATTTTTGACTTCTAAAAGAAAAGAAAATATCACATTTAGTGAAAAAAACAAGGTATATTAAGGAATGGATCTGATATGGTACATGATTTGTACAATTCAAGAACCACCAGGTAGAGATGAATCATTGTATCTTACACCTGAATTAGTGCCATTTTATACTCCACACTTCTTTACATATTTCACCAATTAATAATTTTGGAAAGCAGACTAAATCCCATGCATTCCTTTCTCATCACTGTAATATTTGCCTATTTTTGCCTCTGATCACCAATATGAAGACAGATCCATAAACTGTAGATGGTAGACTGAAACAGTGCTCCTAATTTCTCACTCTTCTTTGAATACATGCCTTGTGCTTTATAACATTAAGTTCCAGCTCACTTCCTTGCCTGGGACTTTGGATTAGGCAATGTGACTTGCTCTGGTCAATGGATAAGATGTGAACAAACCTGAGGCAAACAGGCTCAAAACATGCTTGGCAGTTGAGATGACCCTCTGGCACCTCTGCCACGGCCATGAAAGAACATGTTCAGCTGGCCTCCCATGCTAAGGAGAATGAGACACTTGGAGGAGCCCCAAACCACATCAATGCAGCGTGGAGCAAAGCCAACCCACCACAGCCTCAAGAAGTCTCCTCCAGCCCCCACACATTCACGAGAATAAGTGACTGTTGTTGTAAGTCACTAAGTTCTGGTATGATTTGTTACACAGCAACAGAAGGCAATAATTAACTGATGCTCTGCATTTCAAAGGTGAAGTAAGTAGCTTCTTTATTACCGAAAGATTTGGGGTTACACATACATAAAATATCAACCACATATATCTTTTGAAAGCTTTATGTATAAAGAAAATTCTTTGATTAAAAAGAAAGAAGTCTTAAAGTTAGAAGTAATTTCAAATATATCCATTTTAAAATTGCTAATAAGAAAATGTGATTTTAAACGCATACTTATTAAACGGAGGGTAGCAATAAATCAAATTATATGTATTCTCTTTTCAGTAAATCATTATGTCCATTAAACTCTTTGGTACCTTTAATAGGTCAAATAATGTGTGTATACAAATGCCTTAATCTCTAATAATCAAATTTAGATACAAAAGAATTAAGAAAAAATTACTATTTGCCAAAGCATTGAACTTTTTAAAAGGATGTTTATAAACAACTTCTACTAAAGTAAAAAGCCTCTAAAAATGAGCACCTCAAAAGCTGACTTTACAAAAAAAGAAAGTATTCTAAACTGGCATTGGTCTCATCATCAAACATGTATTAAGCTATGAGTATTTCAAATAAAGAAATAATGGTACAAAGGAATTTTGTTAGTCACCCAAAGTGTGAGAGTAACTGTTGTTGTTGTTGTTGTTGTTGTTGTCTGGTGCCATCAAGTTCTGTCAGACTCAAAACAACCCTCATAGGGTTTTCAATGGCTGGTTGTTTTGGGATTGCCTCTGGAGTGGATCTTGGGACCTCTGAGACTGTAGAGCGGCACTCTACCAACTGAGCTAAATCCCAGCCCCATGAGAGTAACCAATAAGCCAGAAATTCAAAACAAGCATTAAAATCTCCTCTGTATCATAACTATTCCTGACTCCTAAAATAATTACTTCCAATCTCTTTTCCTTGTTTAAAAATTTCATGGCATGCCTCTTACATTACGCCTAAAAGAATCACACTAATGTTCATTTAAACTTTAGTATATGTACAGATAACTTTTAGAAAATTCTAGAAATATAGACAAACCACAGAAAGCAAACATTACCAAGCATGCCCAAACAAATTACTTACTAAAGAGATGTTTAATTGTTATTATATGCAACAATAAATTCTCAAGGCAAATTGTTACAACATATTTTAGTTTTGTTCAATTATCCATGGCAGAATTTTAGGGGGGAAAGTTGACTTTATATCAAATATAAATACTTTTTAATGAACTAGGAGGCATAAAGCCATTCATGGCTTTACGTGATGCATATCAACACTACACAGATTCACTCCCTTTCATATGATTTTTCAAATAACTAATAGCTGAATCATGAGGTTAGGAAATATTAGAAATAAAAATGTATGCAAAATCAGATTTAGTTCAAGAAACAGAAGCACTCTTTAAAGTTGCATTTTCTAAGTACAAAACAGGTAAAGAAGATCAGTTATACAGAACTGCTTCTGAGCCTTTCTGTAGTAAGTGGTATTTGCCACACCAACTCTTCCGTATAATAAGAAACTTATTACCTAGAAATTATTAGAGCGTTAACCCACTGGCTACAAAAAGAGGAGGAAAAAGCATTTATATTCACAATTAAAATACAAAAATACATTAATGTGTCAATTATCACAAACAACACATTACACTTACATACCTAGTAGGAGTCAAACAAACAAATATAATCCAAATAGAGGGAGTATTTACCAATAATTCAAGAATCAGAACATAGTTATTAGGCATGGTGGTACGTGCCTATAATGCCAGCAAATCAGGAAGCTGAGGCAGGAGGACCACAAGTTTGAGGCTGAAATCAGCCTGCACAATCTAGTAAGACCCTGTCTCAAAATTTTAAAAAGTAAAAAAAAAAAAAAAAGGGATGGGGGTTCAGGACAGAGTGCTTGCAAAGCATGAGTGAGGCCCTATATTCAACCCCCCAGTAGAGAAAAAAATCAGAACACACTACAAGTTTTCTCCCAAATCATCAAATCTGCAAATTCTTAAACGATAAGATGATTCTTAGGAAATTTCTAGTCATATTCAGGGGCACAATACAAGAACTGTAAATGACTTTAATGAAATATTAATTCATTGTATACATCTGTATTATTCAGTATGCTAGTCACTAGCCACATGTATCTATTTCAATTCTAATTTAAAGTTAAGTGAAATATAAAATTCAGTTATTTGAGCCAAGTGCAGAGGTGCATGCCTGTAATCCTAACAACTCAGAAGGCTGAGGCAGGAAGATTGCAAGTTCAAGGCTAGAGGTAGCCTGCACAACTTAGTGAGACCCTGTCTCAAGATAAAAAATAAAGTAAAATAAAATATAAAAAATGGACTGGGGTGTGGCTCAGTGGTAAAGCACTTGCAACGTTTGTGGAAGGCCCTGGGTTCAATCCCACAGTATGGCAGGAGAAAAAGGAAATTCAGTTCTTCATACTAACCATATTTGAAGAACTCAACAGCCACTAAGTCAGTGGCTACCATACTGGATGGTGGGATGTATAACACAACTACCATCCCAGAAAGGTAGACTCACATAGATTTTCCACTTGTTGTTGTTGTTGTTAGGTGCTGTCGAGTCCGTATCCAACTCATAGCGACCCTCTGTACAACAGGGGAAACACTATTGTCAGTGCTTCTCTGCTGTTCATAGGGTTTTCAATGGCATATTGATTTTTGGGAGGGGGTTGCCAGGTCCTTCTCCCAAGCCTACAGCTTCTGGTGTTCCCACACATTCTCCCATCCAGGTACTGACCAGGCCCAACCCAGCTTAGCTTCCGAGATCTGACGGGATCGGATGCCACAGGGCTATGGCTGCACTATGTCATGTAAAGAAGAGTCTTCCAGGTCACACAGCTAATGGACAGAACGATGCTGAATCCTAGTTCAAATCTGTCTTTGAGATTTCTAGAATTTGACAGTTTGAGGACACATTTCTAAAAGAGTTCTCTGGAATAATGCCAAAGCTAGAAGACATTCTCAAACTCCATCTCTCTGCTTGAAAAGATGTATTTTTTCTTGAACTGGTAATTAAAAAAATGTTGCTCTGCCATTTGAGGGAAAGGAAATATTCTAGCATCAGAAAATATATTGTACTTGGCGCTGATACATTTTCTCTAGGGACATATTTTGGAACTTACAATGTAAGTTGCTAACAAGGTATGATTGACCAATAAAAACTGATTTGATAAGCAACTTCCAAATTCAGACTTATCAGAGATACAAAAAGACATTGGATAAAATACTGTTCCAGATTAATATTTTTAAGAATCTGAAAGAATATTTCCTTTACATAATTATGTAAAGACAAGGTAGTAAAAGCATTTTGATTAAAAATGAGAAACAAAACAAGGATGTCCACTATTACCATTTTACTCAATACTGTTATAAACAGTTTAGCCTGAGCAATAAAATTGAAATAAAAGTAAGATGTGTTAACTGTTGTAAAAGATACAAAACTAGTGTTGTTACTATAATAATTAAAAAATACATTGCTTGAGAACAAAAACCACCAGCCAATGGAACAGAAGACATACATCAGAAATAGACTCCTACATAAATAAGAAAATAATGCAGAAATAACCAACTGTGTCGTGGAAACAGAAGTTATTATGTAAGAAAAAAAAACTTTATACCTGACCCATCCATTCTACAACAAAATACTTTCTAAAATAGTCAAAAGAAAAATGTGAGCAGTCATAAAAATTAAAGAAAACAAAGGTGATTATCTTATCTCTGAATCAGGATAATCTTCTAAACACAGAAGCAAGTGTTGGTACAGTTGAATATGTAAAAGTCTGAAACTTCTGCATATCAAAAATTACAAAATTACACATTCAATAAGGCTATCGACAAATATTGGCAATAATATGACAAAATACTGTATCTTTAATAGGTAAACTAAAGAAAAGACAAATACATTTCCATAGTTACACAACAGAAAAATGGGCACAATTCACAGTGGAAAAAATAACAATGGCTAATACACACATATATTTAAGATGTTTGATCCCATGAGGACTAAAAAGATGCATGATTTGCCAATCACTTCAAAACTGTTCAAATGACATGGTAATGTACCACTGGTGAGAACATTAATTGGCTGGCTTTTTTTTTTTTTTTTTCCAGTACTTGGAGGTTGAACCCAGGGCCTCACACTCACTTTCCAAGTGCTCTACCAATGATTTTTACCCCCAGCCCTTTTTTTTTTTTTTTTTTTTTACTTTTTATTTTGAGACAGGGTCTCACTAAGTTACATAGCCTACCTCTGGCCTTGAACTCGCAATCCTCCTGTCTCTGCCTCCCCAGTCACTGGGGTTACAAGCATGCACCACCATGCCCAGCTAATTGGTACACTCTTTCCGCAAAATAATTTAATAACACATATCAACACCCTTCTAAAAATACACATGAACCTTGACCTAGTAATTCTAATTTGAGAGATCAATCCTAAGGACACAATTCTGAAATGTAAGCCAAGTTTTATGCACAAAGGTGTTAATTTTATCATTATTTATAATGGAATAAAAACAGTAATAACAAAAATGTTCAATAATAACAGATGAGATTGTATAATTCTACATGATGAAATTTTTAAAACAAATTAATAGGAGTGAAAAATGATCATGAAAACTAAAAACTACAAAATTATACATACTTTTAATATATTAAAAATATTTTATATACAGAAAAACAAAACAAAATAAACACCAAAATGCTAAAAGTGGTTGTTTTCCAGAATTGTGTAATTTAATTTTGACCTACATTCTTCTGTATCTTCTAGATATCAATAGAGTCTATTTCTTTACATTGGATTTAAACATTTCTAAAGGTACATATTTTGTTAAGTAAGGTAGCCTCAATGCTCTAATTTCTAATTGCACAGTAATACTAAATTTAAATTTGAAGACCCAGAAATAAAATCAACCCTTAGGATAAGAAGAGGATTTAAAATTGTGCTCAGTAGGACACAGTGTATTTAAATTGTTAAGTGGCTACATTCACAAACATTGTTTATGCATGGATTATCTCTGGCACACAAGTAGGACTAGGTTTATCAAGACACACAGGGATGAGCTCTGTTTTAAACACACAGCAGTAGGAAAAGCTATTATTATACCAAAAAAGAAAAACCTACTAATCACTCATGTACGTTTTTAATTTTTTAAAAAAATCGCAGGTTTTCTGCTTCTACCATATACTCTTACCATGTTGTTGTTGTTAGGTGCCACTGAGCCGGTCCTATGTACAACATGGAGACCCTATGTACAACAAAATGAAACACTCCCCAACACTGTGCCATGCTCAGCCCTATGTCAGTGCTTTACTGCTACACGGGGTTTTCAATGGCTGATTGTTTCAGGATTGTCTCGGGAGTGAGCTACCAGGTCCTTCTCCCATTTTTGCAGTGCTGGGGATTGAACGGAGGGCCTCAGAGGGTGCAGAGCTACACTCTACCAACTGAGCTAAACCCAAGCCCACTCTTACCATGGATACATTTAATTCCTTTACATAGAAACTAAGTCAAATTTCTAACTCATATAATTTGACATAGAGTACAAAATTGGTTTCAAGGGCTTGAAGATATACCTTGGAAAATTTTAAATCTGAGAATTTTGCTTCTGGATTACCTCCTAAAATTAGAAGAGAATTTTTATTCTAATCAGGCAATGTCAAATTTCCATCTCCCTCACCTGTAAACACCTTCCAGCTACATCCTCTAGATGAACAGGGTATTGGGCTTTATATGTACACTGGACTCTGATGATAAGTCAAAGCAAGAATTGTGGACAACTTATAGTATTAACAGATAGGTATGAATTACACTTGATATAGATTAGGAATTCTCATACTGCCAAAACCAGCCTCCCCAAAACCCCGGTTTCTAGAAGAGTTATAGCAGTGCTACTCAAAAACAAACAAGCAAACCAAAAAAGTTCATTTTCAAATGAAATTGTAAAGCAAACCAAGCAAAATTAAACAGGCTTTTCTTCTATTGTCCTTCTCACAGACTTTTTTCACACATTTATATACACGTGTGTGCGCGTACGTGTGTAAACACTAATAAACTCTACCAATCTCCACGTGGAAGATACAACATGCACAATTTCCCAAATTTACCTGATGTGCTATTACCTACATACTATCCTGGCATACACCCAACCAATTCCTAGAACTGTGCTCTCAGCAGTACAGTTTGGAACTGCCAAGTTAGGTATGTATATATCCATAAGGTGTGCCACATTAGTACAAAGACATGGAATAAAGCCTTGGGGAAGTAAGAAGCAGCAGTTAGAAGTAACTGGACTGCATACTGCCTACTTTCCTGTTGATAAACATTTTCTAACTGACAGCAATTACAAATAGGTTTCAGTATATGAAACTTCACTACACAGCTACATTGTTTACATATACATCTGTTATAATAAAAATTACTATAAATTAGTATAGTTATAAATTGAATATTTACTTTCATTTACTTCCTTGGTACATTAATGGCAAACTACAGTGAAGGAAAATATAGAAATCAAACACTGAGAGGTGAAAACCACAAATACATATAATAAAACTTTTCTCCTGGTCCAAGGGACACTTAAATAAGACCTGAGCAAGACAGACTTAGGTGCAACCTAAAAGTTCCTGGGACCTCCAGTAACTATCAGCCTGTGACCACCCAGAAAACCCAGGTAATAAGGCAGGCTAGGGATCCCTCAGTTTCCCTTGCTAGATGTGGCCATGTGACTCTGTGGGATGATGGCAGTCACCACAAGTAACATCAAGAAGTTAAAACCACTGCTCCTGACCTCTGTCTTCTCTGTGGACTGGAACACAGAGTGGGGACAGGGCAGCTTCTGCTATCTGTGGCTGGCAACATAAAGGAACTGAGTCTCTGAATAACATGGGCTCCAGTGGCCTTGAACTACTCAACTTTGAGCTATTTACTCTCATTTCCTCTGTTTAAAGTCACTTAATCTCATTTGTTTTGGTCCCAAACTTTTCTGTTTTCTTTTAAACTCCACTAATAATTTGTTTCTTAATAAAATTTGGTTCTCAACTTAGGTCCACACAGCAATTCTAACTTATTACTTACACACTGTTCTAAGAGCACTTTACATGTATTCACTCATTTAATGTTCTTTAAAAACCTGTTAATATCCTCATCCAACAGATGAAAGACTGAGACATGAGTTAAATAACTTTTCCACCATCACAGAGGCAAGAAGTGGCAGAGCTGAGATAAAAACCCAAACACTCCAACTTTGAGTCCTACCTGAATAGGAGAAGAGTTCTAAGGCTGAGGAAGTATCAAGGTCATCTGACATGTTGAGGAAGCCCAGCCCCTTGAGAATGTACAACATGTATATAGAGAGTGCCATTCTAAAACAGATCTATGTAAAACACTAAGGGAGCACCAAGGCCAAACCACTTGCAACCAATAAGGATGACCAGAGAGCATTGGGTAAGGATAAACAAGGATCAAAAGAGAGCATGAGGGAAGAATATTATAGAGTAATGCACAGGGTAAGAAGTAAAAATTCACCAGGCAGAAGGAGGGAGAGACAGAGAGACTGCATGGGCAAGGACTGTGTAGTGTTACACCCTGCAAGTGCTCTCAGAGTTGCCAAAGATGGCGCAGAGGCCAGGCAGGGTACGTGGACAGCATGGGCAGACAACACTGCCATAAAACTGGTGAAACACACTCCCTTGACCTGCAATCTCATTTTTCATTTTTTCTTCCAAATATCAGCTTCAAACATGACAAAGCTGACTGAACCTCTCATTTAAGTTCTTACATTTAAAGGCAAAAATCATTTAATCTCATACACTTCAGTCTTTTTATCAATAAATCTTTATCAGGTTTCTCAGGATCTAGAATTGAAGTCACCTTGGGCATCACCTGGTCCAGCCACTCCAGTGCTCCACTCTGCTAACTAGATGGAGGGTAGAACAGCCATGTCACTATGGCAACATGGCCACGGGGGAGGCCAGCATATTGGGGGCGAGGGCTGTTAAAGGTTAACAATGGCCTCTTTGTCATGTCTGTATCAAGTCTTCTCAACCAACATAAATAAATGTCCCACTTTTATACCTTCTAGTCCTTCAAATATTAAGAATCTCAAAAATAAAAGGTTGTAAGATATTTTCCAAGTACGTTGTTGTTGTTGTTGTTGTTGGGTGCTATTGAGTCAACTGCAACCCATAGTGACCCTATGTACAACAGAAAGAAGCACTCCCCAATTCTGTGCCAGGCACATGATTTTTTTTAAGCCCATTGTTGCAGTCACTGTGTCAATCCATCTAGTTGATGGTCTTCCTTTTTTTCATTGGCCTGCCACTCTTCCAAACATGATGTCCTTCTCCAGAGATTGGTCCATCCTGAAAACATGTCCAAAATATGTAAGATGCAGTCTAGTCATCCTTGCTTCCAATGAGGACTCTGGTTGAACTTCTTCTAGAACAGATTTACTGGTTCTTTTGGAAGTCCATGGTATATTCAATATTCCTCTCCAGTACCATAATTCAAAATTATCAGTTCTTTTCCTGTCTCCCTTATTTGATGTCCAGCTTTCATAACCATATGATGTGACTGAAAATACCACGGCATGAGTCTGGCGCACCTTTGTCTTCAATGTGACATCTTTACTCTTCAACACTTTAAAGAAGTCTTTTGCAACAGCTTTTCCCAATGCAATCGATCTTTAGATTTCCTGACTGCTGCTTCCATGGGTGTTGATTGTAGAACCAAGTAAAGCAAAATCTTGAACAATCTCAATCTTTTCTCCATTTATCATGAAGTTGCATACTGGCTCAGTTGTAACAACTTTTGTTTTGTTGATGTTAAGACATAATCCATACTGAAACCTGTGTTCTTTGATCTTCATAGGTAAATGTTTCAAATCCTCTTCAATTTCAACAAGGAGAGGCCTGTCATCTACATAACACAGGGTGTTAATGAGTTTTCCTCCAAACAAGATGCAGCCTTCTTCTTCATAAAGTTCACCTTCTGAGATTATTTGCTCAGCATAGAAATTGAGCCTGCAGCTGTAGCACTGTGGCATCCAATCCCGTCAGATCTTGGAAGCCAAGCAGAGTTGGGCCTGGTTAGTTCTTGGATAGGAGACCGCCTGGGAACACCAGATACTGTAAGTTTGGGAGAAGGAGCCAGCAACCCACTCCCAAAAATCAATCTGCCATTGAAAACCCTTTGAATGGGAGAGAAGCCCTGACAATAGTGTTTCATGTGTTGTACGTAGGGTTGCTATGATTCAGACATGGACTCAATGGCACCTAACAACAACAACAACAACAACAACAAGAACAACAATAGAGACTGAAGAGGTAAGGCGAAAGGATACAGCTGTGACACATACCTTTCTTGACTTTAGTCAGTATTTCCTTGTTCTGTTCAAACGACTGCATTCTGGTCCATGTACAGATCCCTCATGAATACAATTAAGTGTTTGGGATTCCCATTCTTCACACTGTTATCCATAATTTGTTCTGATCCACACAGTCAAATGCCTTTGCATAGTCTATAAAGCACAAGTAGACATCTTTCTGGTATTCTCTGCTTTTGGCCAATATCCATCCGACATCAGCAATGATGTCCCTTGTTCCACGCCCTCTTCTGAATCTGGCTTGATCTTCCGGTAGCTCCCCGTCTATATACTGGTGCCGCTGCTTTTAAATGATCTTTAGGAAATTTTTACTTGTTTGTGATATTAATGATACTTTTAGATAATTTCCACATTTGGTTGGATCCTCCTTCCTGGGAATAGGCACAAAATAGATCTCTTCCAGTCCGTTGGCCAGGGAGCTGTTTTCCAAATCTCTTGGCATAAACAGGTGAGCACCTCCAGTGCTGCATCTGTTTGTGGAAGCATCTCTATTGGTATTCCACGAATTATTGGAGCCTCATGTTTTGCCAGTTCCTTCAAGGCAGCTTCCACTTCATCCTTCAGTACCATTAGTTCCTAATCATATGTAACCTCTTGAAATGGTTGGTCATTCACCAATTGTTTTTGATATAATGACTCTTTGTATTCCTTCTATCTTCTTTTGATGTTTCCTGTATTGCTTAATATTTTCCCTGTAGAATCCTTCACTATCACCACTGGAGGCTTGAATTTCTTCTTCAGTTCCTTCAGCTTGAGAAAAACAGAGAATGTTCTTCCCTTTTGGTTTTCTATCTCCAGCTCTTTGCACATGTAATAAGAATATTTGATTCTGTCTTCTTGAGCTGCCCTTTGAAATCTTGTTTAGTTCTTTAACTTCATCATGTCTTCCTTTTAGTTTAGCTGCTCTTTGTTCAAAGGCAAGTTTCATAGTCTCTTTTGACATGTTATTTGGTCTTTTCTTTTTTTTCCTATTTTTTTAACAACCTTTTGCTTTCCTCATGAATGATGTCTCTGATGTCATGTCACAGTTCATCTGGTCTTCAATCATTAATGTCTAACGCATCAAGCCTGTTCTAGAGGGGGTCTCCCCTAAATATATGTAAATAGTTATTTAAATATTCTTATGCATGTTAAGTATCTGCTCTTAAAATTCATCAGTAAATACTCCACTAGTCAGTACTGTGTCAGAAAGAGGCCAACCTGGAAAAATATTACTTAAGAATGATTAGTGAATGTATTATAAAATGGTGAAGTAATGACAATAATAATGGTAATAGATGATGAGGTCAATTATGAGATTGCATTGGACCTATGAACAATGAACAATGAAATTCACTAAAATATATCTTTGTTCTTAAAGTCTGTTTTGCTTAAATGAATTTCTTTACTTTGGTTTATATACTAGAAATGGTTTCCTCCACGTTGGTATGCTGGCTATACACTATACACACCTGACAGTTACACTGTCCTTGCCAGGGACTCAATTCCCACAATACTTCCTCTTCAAACTATTCTGCTTTTGAGATCAACACACTTTTTTTTTCTTTATCCCTCACTTGCCTTCAGAAGGAAGGCAGCAAGCATAACCAGAGAGGGCTACATCATTCAAGACACCTCCTAATGACAATTCTGATGATATCTAGTCCGCATAGATCTAGAAATGCCACCAATCCAGTCACAATGCAGCTGGAGCCAGCATAAAAAGTTATAAGCACGCAGCATATGTTGAGCCTTCCACCACCACCAAAGAAGGAAGAAGGCAGGAAAAATGCATATAGGAGGAAAGACATTAAATAAGCAGGGCACCATGACACATACCTGTAATCCCAGAAACATGGGAGGCTGAGGCAGGAGGATCACAGGTTTGGCGCCAGAGGCAGCCTATGCAACTTAGCGAGACCCTGTCTCAAAATGAAAAATAAAAAAGGGGTAGGGGTGCAGCTCAGAGACAAAGCACTGGTATGAGGCTTTGGGATCAACCCCTAGTACTGAAAAAAAATTTTAACATCTTTTAAAAATAGCAAGAGTAAAACACAAAATACCTGCATTATCCCCTGAAAGGTACTTGAGCTCTCAGATAAAGAACAAAAACATAAAATATACAATATTCACACATTATTCACAGAAAATAACTGAAATGATATGACTCCTGAATATCAGGTAAAAATGAATGTAGTAGAATGACCAAAAAAACAGATTTCATAGTTGTGAAGAGGATTTAAAAACCCAAAAGTACAATGTGGACTCCAATCTCTAAGGAAACTGAACTATGATATCAAATGGAGAAATACCTGGTGACGAAATACATCCTTGCCTTTCTCCCCTGCATGGCATCTCTTCCTGGACTCCCATGCTCTCCCAGGCAAGCATTCTTGTTTTATAAAGCATAACCGCATGTGTGATCACACTTGGCAAGTTGCAGAAATAAAAAAAGGACAAAGAGTAAACAGCAGCACACAGAATAACTAACCAGAATACCTGCAGGACTACGCAGGAGGAGAAACTGAAGCAGGGAAAAGCGTGCCCATGCAAAGTCCTCACTGAGGTCTAAAGCTTATCTAAGAGGCTCACACACGTTAGCATCTAAGCTCACAGCTCGTTTCAGTTTTTTTTACAATGCTCATTTGAATGTTTCACTCATTTCCACAGAAGGATCCATACATACTAAGGTTTAAAATCTAGTGTAACAGCTTTTGCTAAAATATCAGTCTTATTTTCTGGCCATGAATGCTTTTGGTTACTGAAGCAAGTTCTCTAAGAAGGTAATGTCTTATAAAGCTCTCTCAACCAGTGAATGGGTTGAGGCTCCACCTTCCTGAAAGGTAGAGCAACCCCACAGGCTTCCTTTGATAATCACAGAATGCTTCTCATCTCTTATGTACCACCTCGACCTACCATGAGCCCTGACTACTCCTCCCCCCTCTTCATCTGGGAACCCCTGCGGAGTGCACACTTGGTGCCAAACACTGTGCTAAATACCAAGGGGGCTACGATCCATGTAAGAAAGTCTATGCTGCCCAGGAATGCATGTTCAGCAGGGGAACAGAAGCAAATGTACTGCTACAATATTAGGGGACAAGGGCAAGTAGAACAGTTTAGAAAAGTGCCATGGGAATCCAGGGAGAAAGGTAGGTGGTGGAAAAGCGTAGAAGGGCTCACGTAGCTGGGATACCAAAGTCTTGGATGGATGAACTTACATATTCACATGTTAAGGACTGGGGAGGGCAGGGCTTCCCCCACAACCAGAGCAGGATCTGCCAAGGCCTAGAAGTGAAAGAGCAAGGGACCTCTGAGAAGCCCCAAGCATCCCCTGAGGCTCCAGCACAGGAAGGTAAGGCAGGCATTGGCCAGCTCTGTGAGTGCCCTTCCACACCACGGAATGCTTGCACTTCATCCTAGAGCCCCCTTCCACATACAACACACATATTTTCCATAAATTGTAACAGGGTCACATAAATTGCTTTTCATTGATGACAGATCCCTCTCTAGTAGCACTGTGTAGGATGAACCAAGATGGAGAAAAGATGAAGAGGCATTAGGAAGCTACAGCCAAGGCCAGAGAAGGAAGGATAAGTCAGATTGCAAGGAAGAATCTAAAAAGCTCAGTGATCCTCATGCTGTGGGAGGGTAAGGGAGGATTCGAGCTGAGTCTTTGGGTTCTGGTAGGCATGGCTTGTAGCACCAAGTGCCCAGCAAGGGAATTGAGGGGACAGGGATAGATTTACAGGGGACAATCTTGGTGCTGAACTTCACATGGTGACCAAATTGTATGAAGTAATCTGTGTTTGCCATGGAATGCTACTAAAACACCAACTTAAACCTGACTGTTCCTGAGTTGCACACACACAGGACATTCTGTCTTGTACCAAATCTGATTCCAACAACATCTGTCACACTGATAATGCTGTGGTCAAAACACTGTGTGGGTAATAATAAAATGGTACCCTAGTTTCCCTTTTGACGCACATCCAAACCACACGCTTCAAATTATTTACCCTTCCTCATACACATTTAGGGCTGGGATTTAGCTCAGTTGGTAGAGCACCGCTCTGCAGTCTCTGAGGTCCCAAATTTGATTCCCAGCACCACAAAATGGGAGAAGAACGTGGCAATCCACTCCCAAGGCAATCCCGAAAATAATCTGCCATTGAAAACCCTATGAGGGTCGCTATGAGTCGGACACGACTCGACGGCACCTAACAACAACAACAACAACAACAAGAACAACAACAACAACATACACATTTATGTGAAAGGTTATTGTTGTCAGGTGCCACTGAGTCGGCTCCAATTCACAGCAATCCTCATAGGGTTTTCAATGGTTGATTGTTTCCAGATTGCTTAAGGAGTAGATTGCCACATCCTTCTCCCATTTTTTCTTTTGGTGCTAGGGATCAAACCTAGGGCCCCAGAAAGCACATAGCAGCACTCTACCAACTGAGCCAAACCCCAGCCCCTTCTGAAAGGTAGGGCCAGAAAATTCTATCATAAGAAAGTTAGGGGAGATCTTGTTTTAGCCCAGCTGGGGATCAATGCAGGGGTATTTTTCCAGACTTTAGTGATGGGCAAACAGTTCACATAAGACCAGAGAGCTCATAAAAAGAAAAAAAGACCTATTATTAACATTAAACCTTAAACAAAGAAAATAATGTCCTCAGAATACCATTCTATGCAATTTGGTGCTGGAATTCAGAAGATCAAGTCGAAGACAAAGAATCAGCCCATTGCAGATTTTATACACTCATTAAGATAGGCCAGCTTTTTTGGAAAACAGGTTGGCAGCTTCTTTAAAAAATAAATATAGACTTACCATAAGATCCAGTAATTCCACTATTAAGTATCTACCAAAGAAAAATCAAAACACATGTCCACACAAAGTCTTGCAAGCAAAGGTCCATTAGCAGCATTATTTGTAAGAGCCAAAACCTGGAAACAATCCAAATGTCCATCAACTGGTCAATGGTTAAATCAAATGTGGTATATGAATATAATATAGTATCATTTGGTCATAAAAAGGAGTGAAGAACTGATATATGCTGTGACATGGACGAACACCAAATATATGATGTTAAATGAAAGAAGCTAGACACCAAAGACTACCTACTATATGATCCTACTAATATTAAATTTCTAAAACAGGAAAAATTATAGGTACAGAGAGGTCAATGGCTGCTTAGAGCTAAGCTTAGAGTAAGAACCCTAAACTGGCAGAAGGCAGACTGGGTGTTGGCAATGTCCTACCACTGGACTGTGGCAGTGTTTCGATCTGCTGTACATAGGGTCGCTATGAGTCAGACTCGACTCGACGGCACCTAACAACAACAACAACAACAACAACAAGCTTATTAAACCACTGAATACTGAATAGAAAAATTGGATATATAAAATATACCCCAATAAAGCTAGAAAAGAAAAAAACAGACTTTAATCTTATATAATGTTGTAATACAAGCAAAATTCATCTCTCAGCATGTAAACATAAGAAATCCATAATAAGGATTATGTTGGAATGCTACCCTCAATTTCAAAAGTTCTCCTTTTGCAGTATGCTCTATAACAGTACTGAACTACTCTTGCCTCCAGGCTCATGATCTTATACATGCTGTTAGCTCTGTGTGAAATGCCCTTCTCTGCTTGTTTACCTAGCAAACTCTTGCTCATCCTTCCAGTCTCAGCCACAACCTCCTCCTTACACCTTCTCCTACCACCAATGGCACTGCGTTCCTCTTGAGTACAGTAGGGAGCACATTATATGGGAACAGTGAATTTGTACATGTTCCTCTCTATTGAACTAATATTTCTCCAAGGAGATTCATAGACATGTTCTTGGGGATCCATAACATGTCAGGAAGGAATTATGATCTTCTTTTTCAATTTCTCAGTTTGTACTAGAAGTCCTTTTAAGTTAGGATGGAACAAACTTAGCATTATCATCATCTGCTACTCACTAACAAGAAACCAACCAAGTCAAACCCACCACACAGATGATATATTTGGGACAACAGATGTTGTTGTGAGGTGCTATTGAGTTAGATCTGACTCATAGTGACCCTGTGTACAACAGAATGAAACACTCTCCAACACTGCCATGCTCAGCACTATGTCAGTCCTTCTCTGTTACTCAGAGGGCTTTCAATGGAAGATTGTTTCAGGGTTTTTTGGGGAGTGGTTTGCCAGGTCCTTCTCCCATTTCTGTGGTGCTGGAGATCAAACCCAGGGTCTCACAGAGCACAGTGCAGCACTCTATCAACTGAACAAAACCCAGCCCTGGGACAACAGAAGGCCACAGGAAATCACACAGTACAAAAACCAAGACTTCAGCAGTTTTAAAACACAACCCTTGGAAGGAAGACTGATTCATCCCATGGCAACAGAGGCAGGCCAAACACAAAAACTCTGACCTGCATGAGTCAATACAGCATCTTGTATTGCAAATAACGCTTTTGTGTTAGCAAAACATCATCACCTGTCACATAAAATTAATGCAGTAAGGTTGGATTTCAATGACTATGTAGTTTTGTATTTCATTACACTCTGGCTTTCATTTATAGTTGTAAAAGCTATAAGCATAAGGTGTTTGTTTATTCCTAGTTACAGGTTTCTACAAACCTGAGTAGCTAGGGATTCTATATAATTTCTTTCCCTTTGAAGCAGAACTATTATTACTGAAATTAGAGAAACAGTGTGTGTTTTAGTCAGTTTTTCACCACTGTCACAATATCTGAGAAAAACAATTTAAAAGGAGAAAATATTTCTCCTGGCTCAGAGTTTCATAGGTCTCAGTCTGCTACGTTGCTTTTAAGCCCATGGCAAGGCAGAAATATCATGTTGGAAGGGCATGGCAGAGGACAGCTGTTGCTGGTGGCTAGAAAGCAGATATAAGAAGTGGCCTGGAACAAGGAATATCTTTCCAGGGCTCACAACCAGGGACCTAATTCCTTCAAGTAGGCCCCACCTCCAATTTTATACCACCTCCCAATAATGTCATCCTAAGAACTATCCCTGATGAGGTTAAAGCCCTCAGGATCCAATCACTTCTCAATGACTATCTGGTGATCTATCTGGTGGGGACTATCTGGTGATCTATCTGGTGGGGACCAAGCCTTTAACACTTGGGCCTTTTGGGGGGACACATTATATCTAAAACCATAGTGATGCAGCAGAATACATACATGTGATGATTAATCTTGATTGTCAGCTTCACTAGATTAAGCATGTCCAGAAGATGAGCAAAACACACCTTTGGATGTGTCAGCAAGAGTCTTTCCAAAGACAATTAGACATGAGGGCTCTCACCTAATGAGTGGCTTAGTACACTGATGAATTCAAAATATGAACAGGCTCTTGGGAGGTAGTGCAACTGTGGAAGATGGGGCCTGGCTGGAGGAATTAGGTCACTGGGCGGGGGTGTCTTTGGGTATTAGGTCTGGCTTACCTTGGACCCTCTGACTACAGCTCTGCTCTGCTTCCTATTCACCATGAGATGAAGAAGCTCCTCCTTGCCACACACTCCCACAATCATGATGTTCTGCCCAAGTGCAAGGGGCCAGGCAGTCAGGTACTGAACTCTCTGAAACTGCAAGCAGGAAGCAAAACCCATCTCCAATCTCTCCTCCCTTTAAGTTGTTGCTGCCAGGCATTCTGTCACAGTGACAAGAACACTAATACAGTGCCCTTCCATCACACAGCTGTATCTTCTTCCTCTCAATATCCCAAATGAAATGCACAACATGGAAGAAGCCCTCACAAAATATGGGTGAATAAGTGACAGTTTCCATTACACTGCTACTCAAAGAACAACAAACATATGAACTGCTGCTATCTGATACTGTCCACATGTAACCTATTTTGAAGCTTCAACCTAGAAGGAGTTGGTTTAAAACCTAACCAGGCAGAACTTGTAGAAGGAGTGGAGGGGAAGGATGGGAAACTGAGAAAAAGCACACAGTGAAATGTTTCAATGTTAACCCAAAGAGAACATTTATAAAACGTTTTCCTAGAATTCTGGATTTAACCTAACACTCATTTTTGGTCTCTTTCTACTCTCTTTCCAAATTGGGTCTTCCACTTCATTCTTGTCTCTTAATGGAAACAATGGCAAAGGTAAAGTTGGTAATAATGAAATATCAGGATGGGTGGCCTTATTCATTTTATCCACTTAATAGCTAGTCACTATACAAGGCACTTTCTTTACTAAGTTCTAGCAATACAGAGAAAGACAGATAGGAGACCAACAAGGAAGACAAATAAAATTACGAATAAAAGGAACAATTAGAAATTCTGACAGGTGCTATTCTATATTTATCATGTCTGTAAACTTTACAATTCTTTTAAAATTTTATAAAATTTTACAATCATGTCTATAAATATTAACAATTCTGTAGATTTGGCACATACTAGGTGTGTTTTATATATCAATTTGGCCAAACTACAGTACTCAGTTATTCAATCAAACATTAATCTAGGCACTTATATGAAAGTATTTTGTAGATGTGCTTAAAGTCCATAATCAGTTAACTTTTTATAAAAGAGAATATCCCAGATAATCTGTGAGGGTTCAACCCAGGGCCTCACATGAACTTTGCAAGTGCTCTACCGCTGGGCTGCACCCTTCAGCCCATTTTTTACTTTTTATTTTGAGACAGGGTCTCACTAAATTACACAGGCTGCCTCTGGCCTAGAACTCACAATCCTCCTGCCTCAGCCTCCAGAGTTACTGGGATTACACTCATAAACCACCACACTCAACTAGTTTGGATCTTAAGTGTCCACCAAAGGTCCACATGTTAAAGGGTTATTCCCTAGCTTTGCACTATTGGGAGGTGACAGAACCTTTATGAGGTGGGGCCTAGTGGGAGGCCTTTGAGTCACTGGGGGTATACTCTCAAAGGGGATAGTAGGACCCCTCCTCCTTTCTCTCTCTCTTTCACTTCTCAGCCATGAGATGAGTAGGATTGTTCCATCACACACTCCTTCCATGACATGCTACCTCACTCAAAGCAATGGAGCCAACGGAGTGCAGACTAAAATATTTAAAACTGAGAACCAAAATAAACCTTTTCTCATTGTAAGTTGATTATTTCATATGTTATGTTGTTGTTAGGTGCTGTCAAGTCGGTGTCTGACTCATAGGGACCGTATATACAGGTAAAACAGTATTGTTAGTGCTTCTCTGCTATTCACAGGGTTTTCAATGGCTGATTGTTTTGGGAGTAGGTTACTAGGTCCTTCTCCCAAGCCTACAGTATCTGGTGTTCCCCGACAGTCTCCCATCCAGGTACTAACCAGGCCTGGCCCTGCTTAACTTCCAAGATCTGACAGGATAGACACCACAGCAGTATGGCTGCAGGTTTTGTATGTTATAGTAACCGAAAATTAACTAACACAAGTCCTGATTCAAAAAGCTAAAAAGCCTTTTGAGCAGACCTGAGTGTTCCCTGAAGAAATTCCACCAGTGCACAATAGCAGTAGCTGGTACCCAAGAGTTCTAACTTGTCCTTCCTCATGACTGATCTACAGATTCAGGACTGGGCTAAACCAGCCTCCACAATTATATAAATCAATTTCTTGTAATAAATCTCCCACTAGTTCTGTTTCTCTGGTTGAATTCTCAATGACACAACTATGATTGAATAAGTAAATATACTGTAGTAATGAAAGCAAGGTTTCTCATTGTCTAAAAAAGTTACAAGCACAAGTAAGTTACAAGAAAGGAAAGGAGGAAGGTTAGAATGAATCTTTTGGTGTTGGACTAGAATCAGGAAAACCAATCTTGTCTATATTCATGCTTATATATAAACATACACACAAACAAATACAGAAATATAGATGTGTACGTTAGCACAGGTTAGTATATATGTATTTTTTTCCATAGCTTTGTCCACTGAGAGAGTTTGAAGGAACAATCATTACCCAATAGCAATGAGCTCTCTTATCATCCAGATCTGGGTTTCTACATATTATTCTCCAATAAGAAGAACCAAGCCTCCTTAGAAAACTGGTTGATTTCAGGGGTGAGGCAGGAAAAATATCAGATAAGCCGGAAACATCTGTGGTGCCAAAATCAAGGAAGTCGGGACACAGGAGCCAACCATCGCATGAGTTACTAATGGCCAAAGATGGAACAGGGATGAGGTTTAGCTAAGCTGACGAAATGCTGGTCTATGCCCTCTGAGGCTCTGGGTTTGATCACAAGTATTGCAAAAATGGGAGAAGGACTAGGCAGCCCACTGTCAAAAGAATCAGCCATTGAAAACCCTTTGAATAGCAGAGAAGCACTGATATAGTGCCAGGCATGGCACAATATCAGGGAGTATTACGTTCTGTTATACATATGTTGCTATGTTGTTGGCAGCAACAACAATAACTAAACAAAACAACAACAACAACAAAAAAAAAGATGGAGTGATCTGAGCAAAAGCATAACAACAAAAAACATTTTAAAAATCACCTTTAGGATTATAATCCATACAATAAAATATGTATTCCTAACTTCATTTTGATATAACCACTGAATAAAAATATACATGGAGGGAAGGCACAATTCTTCCTTACAAAAGAATTCAAATTAGTAAATGTAAAAGGAATGAAGGAAATACAAAATTATTCTTAAGCAAGCATTACAGCAATTACCAAATATTCTTGAACGTAATCCACACTCTTTCAACAGTTTTAGAGAGCTACAAAATCAGATGCACATTAGAACCACTGGGTTGAGAGCTCTTGACTACAAATCCAACCTGCACATGGTTCTAAAACTTGCATCTGATTTTGTAGCCCTCTAAAACTGTTGGAAAGGATTACATTAAAGAGTATATGATAATTAATAACTATTGTGGGGAAGATCCACTGATAGATGCTAAAATTCATGAGAGAAACTTAAGGTGAAACACAAAAATTAGTTTGAGAGTATGTGCCCCAAGATATTTATCCATTACTGAGAGAAAATAACTTTACAGAGAAGTTAAGCAAATACCACCTTAGCCAAGTGATCAAGGTAAGACATCTCATCCTCATGGACTCCTGATATCATGCACTAAGAACATATTACTTCTGTGAACTCACTGAGAAGAAACTGCACAGCCTCCGTCTAATAATGAGAACACATTAGAGCAACCCAAATTTTGAGACAGTCTACAAAATAACCAATATCAGTATTCAACAAGACTCATGGTATGACTATAGACACATGGCAATTAATGCACCATGACATCCTTGACTGGATCACAGAACAGAAAAACATTAAGAAAACTGGTAAAATTTATGTAAGGTCTATAATTTAGTTTCTAGTATGATAATGGTATTAATTTCCTGATTTGATAACTATTTCATAGTCATGAAAGTCGGTAACATTAAAAGAAGTGGGGTGAAGGTAGTACATGAACTCTCTGTACTATTTTTATAATATTTATATAAGAGTAAAAGTATTTCCAAGTAAAAAGCAAAAAGAAAACACTGCACCTCAAAAAAGAGATCTAAATCTAGGCCTATATTTGTCTTTTTTTAAAGTGCAGTTTTCAGATTTTTTTATTTAAAATAGGAAGACCGTGTATACTTTCCTACATTTATTAAATATAAACATTATAAACCACAACCTTCAGTGATAAAAAAAGATAACACAGTGTCATAACCTCATCCTCTTAGTTGAAAACGGGAAGAAACTTTACTGACCTGAAGAAAAAAACTCAAATTGGGAATTTTGGAAAGGACAGACATACATGTAATAATGTATACATGTGTGTGCAAAAAGAAAGACATGATAGTCATTTGTCAGTTGATTGTTTAATAAACTCTTACTAAGCCCCTACGGGGGCTGGGGTTTAGCTCAGTTGGTAAGAGTGCCCCTCTGTGCTGAGGCCCTCAGTTTGAATCCCAGCACTGCAAAAATGGGAGAAGGATGTGGCAATCCACTTCCGAAACAATCCTGAAACAATTAGCCACTGAAAATCCTATTAGGGTCACTATGAGTC
Organism: Pedetes capensis; assembly: GCA_007922755.1. Taxonomy (NCBI): domain Eukaryota; kingdom Metazoa; phylum Chordata; class Mammalia; order Rodentia; family Pedetidae; genus Pedetes; species Pedetes capensis. Next base: position 23,350 of record VMDO01027961.1, read on the forward strand.
AGATCTGACTTGACAGCACCTAACAACAAGAAGCCCCTACATTATTCGAGGCACTTGTCAAGGATATTACTGTGACACGGTCCCCAAGTTCATGGAAGTCATACTCCAGTGGTAGAAGGAAATAAAACAAATATAAAACAAGTGAGGATATGGTCTATAAAGGATAGGGGATACTGTGACAGAAACTAAGGGGCAGGGGACAGGAGAACACATATGCCAGATCACCAGGGCCTTGGAAGGCTTGATCAGCTTAACCAGGCATACTACCCAACATGATTCCTAAAAAGGCCTCTGTGCTACTATGTGGGACAGCATGGCAGGAAGGAATCTACGTTGGTTGGGTGAACACTGCCTGTGTGGCACCCACTTCCTCCAAGAGCAGGGGCTCTGAGTGACTCATGCACTTTGTATTTTCCATATCTTCAACAATGAACACATTGAAACATACTTAAGAAGAGGTAGTGATTTTTAAAAGGAAATTAGAAGCTACCTCATTATGCCACTGCTATACCTATATACTTCTAGCAACCTTGAGATTTCCTATTACAATCCTTTTCTCTAACAGCACCATTGAAAGACATGATAGAACTGAAAATGGTTTCATTTTCATATTGGGAAAGAAATGGCTCTATATGAAATGCACTCCAAAAGTTTCTAAAGTCTACTACCTCTTGGCTAAGCAGCTCAGAGTTAGCTGAGAAGGCTATCACTTCTACGCCTTAAATGCCTAACTCTCAGAAAACTTACCAACAATGAGGTGTGGGGTGCGTACCTCCAGGTCTGGCCCAGATGTTAGGACAGGCGGTGGTGCTGCCGTGCACACAGATACTAAACACAAGTCACTCAGGACCCTCGGGGAAGGGGCACGGACTCCTGTGGCCCTCAGGAACGCTGGTGGAGACGAGGGAAAGGAAAAAGCCTCGGGCACTTTTGCCTTGTGGGGACAAACACAGCTCTTTATTTCTTCTCTCCGCCCTGATAAGGGTGGAGAGAAACCCAAAATGTGCAGCTATAAGTGCTAGCAGCTCTTATACTGCCTCAAGGGCAGATGCTTCCATGTTGGTGGTCTCAGTGGTCAGATGAGAGAGTTCTGTCTTTCAGACAGAAAGAGAGTTCTTTTCTAGTTGGTGGACCACAAAAGAGAGAGAGAGCTGTTTCCTTGCTGATGGTCCAGGCGAGAGAGAGAGAGAGAGAGAGAGAGAGAGAGAGAGAGAG
>VMDO01027962.1:0-15212 GCA_007922755.1 Pedetes capensis
ATATTCAATTCAAGTGCCTTCTGTATACCAAAACTCCCACAGGTCTTAGATTCCACAGTTCAAACAGTGAGATAATTTGTAAGAGGACAAATCATTTTTTAAAAGATGGAAATTCAGCTTCATAGAATATATGGTGTTTGGGATGTCTTTAAAATGTGTTTATTTTTTCCCCAGAGAAAAAATTGGAAAGAAAATATAAAGGAAAAAGAAAAAAGCCACCCATATTCACCTCAAAATAACACAAATGTTGTCATTGTTCTATTTGCCTTAAGTTTCTCTGTTCCATAAAAAACAAACTATTTTATAATTTTCTATCTTTTTGTCTTACCTTATATTAATGACAAAATATGTAAGTTAGTAGATATTTAAAATTTTGGTGATTTCTTCTTTTTAGAAATTAACATTGTTTTATTTGGTATTATAATTTTAAAATTCATAACCTTCTCTATATAGCCTATTTTCTCCTAAAGTGAGACTAGTTCCTTAAGAGAAAAATTAAAGACATGAAACACACTAGATCAAAATGTAAGAAGCTTGTGATATCTCTTGAAACTTTAGTACTATATATTTATGCTTTTGAAAAAGGTTAAAATATTTCACAATCCTATAAGAAAAGCATGGGAGTACTTCCTTCTTTATTCCACCAATTTGAATGGGAAAAACTGAATTTTAAATTCTTATTATGGATACAAAATAATATGATATTATTTTAATTGTATTTGTGAATTATTAGTGATCTGCAATATTTCTCCATGTTTCTTTACAGATAGCGGTTTCCTTCCAAATTATTTGACTTGTTCAGTATAAACATTTCCAACTTTGTTCTTTAAGATTTCTTCAATTGTCAAAAATATTTTATGATATATAAAACAGATTATGGTCTGGGATTTAGCTCAGTTGGTAGAGCGCTGTGCTGCAGTCTCTGAAGTCCCGAGTTCAATTCCCAGCACCGCAAAAATGGGAGAAGGACCTGGCAATCCACTCCCAAGGCAATACCAAAACAGTCAGCCATTGAAAACCCTATGAAGGTCTCTATGAGTCAGATACCAACTGGATGGGACCTAACAACAACAACAACATTACAGATTATATACATACATAAAACATACATATACACTTTTGTGTGCATGTGTATGTGTATGTATATATACACTGTGTGTTAGGTCAAATAATTAGAATTTGAATTCTTAGGTCTGACAGTTTGAATCCATATTGTTTGGGATTACAGGCTTCATTCTACTTTCAGCATTTCACCCTCTTACAAGGGGGTGCCAAGGAATGCCCCAGGTACTTGCCTTTCTCAAGGCCATGTTCAAAGAAATGTGGCTTCTACTGACTTCAGCCTCTGACTGAAGTCCTCTGTGCTCCATTTATAATATGCTCTATTTTCTCTCCTAGTCCCTGAATTGGAAAATACCTTCCACCATTTTGGACTATATATTCCTCTCTCTTCCCATGTTCAACCCCAATCTTTTCTGCCATGTGTAGACATCAAGAGGCAAGTATAAGATTACAAGTAGAACACCAACATCAGTAAGATTGATTAATACCATGAGAAAAACTGTAAAATTTGCTCCAAAATTCTGATCCAATTCAGGAATTCTTCCCTTACTTATCTGATTCTCAACATAAAAACCTACTAAAAATTCATAGGTGAGATTTGAGATATAATGGCGACTTCATTATTCAGGTGTTCAATAAGAGCTTACTACAAATCCAAATCAGCCCCGTAACACAAACACACAAAACATTATTGTGAATTTTACTAAGGAAAATGGGCTTGCCAGGTCTGATGCTCTGCATGTTTCTCTCCAGTCCCTCAAGAACTCATTTATTTCAGCCTACCATGTTATAATTTCCCCTCAAAGCAAAGTCCTCCTCTGCCTGTCACTTTGGACTGTGCTACCATTAAAAGGTGAAAGAAAAGCCATCTTAGAAATCTTTGATCAGACTTTAAAAAGTCAATCCATTCAAAGACTTACACCAGGAATTCAAATCCAATTCTTTCAGGATCCAAGGCTGCATTTCCTTTTGAAACCCTCATCAACTGCACAAAGTGCTGCAGAGAAACACACCAGATACATGGAACAATAATTGATCTCATCAATAATAATAATATTCAGGCTCTCATTGCATTGAAAAACCCTGAGTGATATAATTGAAGGGAAGATGTTGTAATTAGGGTTTACAATGATTTGTTTCATTTTCAGACCAGGACCATTTGGGCTGTTGCTCGTGGGAGGTGATAAGGCAAAGTGTCATGACAGAAGGGCAGTAGGGGCTGATATGCACATTTTATGGCTGCTTGAAGTGGAGTCTCTCTGTATGTATGTCTGGGTGACGGTGTGTGTGTGTGTGTGTGTGTGCGCGCATGCATGCGCATGATATAGGAAAATGCCTACATTAAAAAATTATGAAAATATAAAACAAAGATAAAATATATTAATAATTTTTTACTTCCCCTCAATGAGGGGAACCGAAACTAGTAGAACAGGAAGTAATAAAGAAACTACAAATATCTCATAATATGCCTAAATAGTTTAACATGCATGTATTTCTGGAAGCTCTTTAATGTAAAATTGCAATAAAACTATTCACAGAGAGAGATAGCCAATGCAATGTAATGCAGATTTTAGGAAATGTATACTCAGATAGATTATTGATTATTGATTATTGAAATATATAAATACAAAAACTGCAGGATGTAATCATACTAGAATTAATGTGATTGATACAGCTACCACAATGCCATTTTGACATCAATTTCCTAAAATCGGCGAGGTGAAGAAAGGACCTATGTGGAATGTCCTTGCATGTGACACCAGCTGGAACTACCCAGGCTGCAGGCCGGGAGAAGGATTCCAAAGATCACTCCAGTCACGATTGGCTATAGGAATCCATGTGAACCTTGTTGAGCCACTGAAAATTTTGCCAGACATGACAGTGTTTGTTAGCATATCTTTCTCTGGTAACTAGGGTGGCTCGAGTTCTGACCCCTTGTCAACACCTGCAGCAAGAACAAATGCTGCAGGAGTGAACCACCGTGATCATCTGCCTAGCATGTCTTATCTGGAATCCCAACAGGAACGGGCTGCAAATGCGTTGCTACAAACATTCTGAAATACAAATGTCATGGGTTTCAGCATCGCAGTACCTTGGATGCCACCGCAGTACAGGCAGACAGTCTCATGGGGTTAATTATACAGGAAAGCATTCATTTTCTCCCTCTGAAATTGTGATTCGTGAGCATGTTGTTGTTCAATTCCCTCTACAGTCCATGAAGGAAAAATTTCCTGTGTCTCCTCGCTTGATAATTTACCCTCCTGATGCATGTCCACCTCCAACCCTCATATACAACTTTACCACCTGGGGAGGGTGAAAGAAAACAATCCATGAAAACCTTGGATTCAAATTGTTTGAATTCCAGGCTGCATTTTGTTCTTCTGCTTTAAATACCGCCACAAGGGGGCGCAGGGAATGTCCCAGGGATAGGCCTTTCTGAAGACTATGTTTAAAGTAGTCAAATGGTTTCTCAGTACCTCAGCCTGTCACTCAAGTCCTGTTGACTTGGTGGGAATTTCTCCCACAGAATGTGTGCACCCTTTGTAGGATGCTCGATTTACTCTCCCTGTCCCTGAACTGGAAAATACCGTCCATCATTTTGGGTTATGTATTCAGTTCTCCTCCCATGTTCAATCTCAAACTTTTTTTTTTGCCATGGGTAATGTTTAAGAGGCAAGTGTAAGAAGATAAGTTGAACCCAAAGGCCCTAACATCATTCACTACCACAGGAAGAGTTCTAAAATTTTTCCGAAGTCTTCTGACTCAGTACAAGAATGCTTCCCTTTCCCGTATGATTCTCGATGCCATAAACTGCTCAAAATTTTCCAATGAGATTTGAGGTATTACTTGGATGTCATTATTCGTGTGTTCAATAGGAACATATTGTAAAATCAAATTGGTCCCCGCAACACAGACACAATAATCACGATGTTTATAATTTGAGTATCACCGCTAAAAGTGGGCTTGCCATGTATGATGCACTTCAAACAGTCCTTCAAGAACTCATTTCTTCCAGCATAGCAGGTTTTAATTTCCCTAGTGGCCAAAGTCCACTTCCAAGAATTTATTGTTATTGCGCCACCATGGCAAGGTGAAAGAAAAGAACTCTTGGAAATGTTCGATCTGGCCTTACACACACCCATTCAAATATTTAGTCCAATAATTCAAATCCAGTTCTTTTAGGATCCAAGGCTTCATTTCCTTTGCAGCCCAAATAATGGCAAGAAGTTTTGCAGGGAAAAGCAGTAGCTACATGGAACAGAACTTGATCTCATCAATAACAATAGTACTCAGGTTCTTATTCCTTTATACAATCCTGAGAAATACCGTTGAAGAGAAAACATTTTTATTTATATTTATAAGCATGTATTTGATTTTCTGAGCATGACCAGCTGGTCTGTTACTCCTGGGTTTTGATGAGGCAACAAGTCATGGAAGACGGGCAGTGGTTGCCAATATGCTCATCTTATGGCTCTTTGGAGTGGAGTGTGTGTGTGTGTGTGTGTGTGTGTGTGTGTGTGTGTGTGTGTGCGTGTGCGTGCACACGCACATGTGCGTGCACGCGTGTTTGAAATGTACAGCCCCAATCCATTGCAAGAAGTGTTACAGTAAAAAGCACCAACTATTTGCCACAGGACTTGAACTCATTCATCAATAACGATAGTATTCAGGTTCTCATTGCTTTGTAAATTCCTGAGAAATAAAATTGAAGAGAGAAAGTTTTTACTAGGGTTTAAAGTATTTATTTGATTATCACAGCATGATCTCCTGGTCTGTTTCTCCTGGGTGTGGATGAAATAACACATCATGACAGAAGGGCAGCGGTGCTGATATGCCCATCTTGTGGCTCTTGGAGGTGGAGTGTGTGTGTGTGTGTGTGTGTGTGTGTGTGTGTGTGTGTGTGTGTGTGTGTTTGTGTGTGTGTAATATGTAGGTAATAACTGAGAGTTATAAATAAGAAGATATGAAAGAAAGATCTCTTGTATTATAAATTTTAATCTTGCACACTAAGAGGACAAAATAACCCAATTGTCTTGGAAGCAACTGTGAAAATAAGATACACATATCCTTTAATGTCGCTAGTTTGACTTGCATATAATTTTGGGTGTTGTTTTGATGAACAATTAGAGTTATAATATTTTCACGCAAAGATGTTTAATGCAGTGTTATGCAGATTGTTAGCAATTGTATATATTTTCAGTTATTAAATATATAAATCCAAAAAATTGAGAACATTTTTATATTTGAAGCTATGTTAATGGATACTGCTACCACCAGACCACTTTGACATCCACTTCCTCAGATCTGCGAGTTGGAGGAATGACGTGTCTGATGTGTCCTTGCCTGTGAGAACACCTTGAACTATCTAGCCCATGGGAGGAGAGCTGAATACATAACTGGAAGTGATGGAAAGTATTTTCCAGTTCAGGGACTGGGAAAGTAAATAACGCATCCTACAAAGGGAGCACACACTCTGTGGGAGAAAATCCCACCAAGTCCACAGGCTTTGAGTAACAAGCTGAGATACTGAGAAGCCTGTGACTATTTTGAACATGGTCTTGAGAAAGGAAAGTACCTGGGGCATTCCCTCCGCCTTCTGGCACGATTTAACGCTGAAAATGGAAAGGAGCCTGAAATCCCAAACAATTTGTATTTGAACTGTTAGGCCTAAGAATTCAAATTTGAACTCTTAGATTTAATAGTTTGAATCCAAAATTCATATAGAATTGATTTCTTTCACCCTTCCCAGGTTTCAAAGTCATAAATAAGAGTTGGCAGTTGACGTGTTGGGGGTGGGGCAAATTATAAACTGCAGAATCACAGTAAGATTATTTCTTTCCAGTCTGGAGAGTGAATTGAACAATTTGCTTTCCAAGCACAAATTCAAGGAGAAAATGAATGCATTTCTATGTGATTTACACCATTTGTCAGTCACGCTGTGCTGTGGCGGCATCCAAGGTGCTTTGATGCTAGAAACCATGCCCACTATATATCAGAATGTATCATAGTCACATAGGAAGGACCTGTTCCTGGTGAGCTTCAAGACAAGGCACTGTAGGGAGAAGAACATGGTAATCACTCTGGAAATAATTGTTTTTCATGCTGTGAGGTGCAGCCAACTGGAGTTGGAAACAAAGCCACCCTATTTATAAGAGAAAGATATACCACCAAATGGTGTGAAATGCCCAGCAAAATTATCTGTGATTCAATGAGATTCATATGGTTTCCTGTGGCCAACTGGGACTAGAGCTTCAGATTTCTTCTACTGACTTACAGATGGTGTAGTTCCAGGTGGTGTCACATGCGGGGACATACCAGACGTGTCATTTTTCAACTCAAAGATGTGATAAAATGGATGTCAATGTGGTATGGTAGTAGTTTTATCCATTTACGTAGACTCTAATCTGAATATGTTATGAAATATTTGTATTTATATATTTGAATAGTCAATGACTTCTAATTGAAAATGTTTACACTTTCTAATAACCTGCATATCGCATGGACTATCTTTGGGTGCAAATAGTATTACTGTTAATTTTCATAAAGAACTCCCAGAAGTATATGAGTGTTAAACAATTTAAGCATAATAAGAGATATTTGTATTTTCTTCTGAAAATTACTTCCTGTTGTATTTGATTCACCACCACTTGTAGTGGGGAAGTACAACATTTTTAGTACATTTCATCTTTGTTTTACATTTTCATAATTTTTAATGTAGCTCTTTACATATATTATTCACACACACTCACACAGACCACACACAGAGACTCCACTCCAAACACCCATAAGGTGAGTGTATCAGCACCCGTTGCCCTTCTGTCATGGTGTTTTGACTCGTCACCACCCAGGAGCAACCGCCCAAGGGTTCTTGGTCTGAAAATCAAATCAATAATTGTTTACTCGAATAAATAATTCCTCCATTCATTGCACTACACAGGTCTTTTTCTAAGCAAGGTGAATCTAAATGCTATCATTATTGGAGAGATCATGTATTTTTCCATTTACCTGATGTGTTTTCCTGCAATACATCATGCAGTGGATTAGTGCTACAAGATGAAATGCAGCATTGGACCCTGACAGAATTGAATTCCAAGTACTTTTGTCTAATCATTTAAATGGATGGACTTTCAAGTTGGGTCCAAGGTTTCAAAGATGTTTTTTCTTTCACTTTGCAATGGTAGCCCAGTCAAAGGTGACAGGTGGAAGAGGATTTTTTCCCAGAGGAGAAATTATAACATATAGAGGCAGTGAGAAATAAGTTCTTGAGGTATTGGAGAGGAACATGAAGAGCATCAGGCCTGGCAAGCCCACTTTCTATGGTAAAATTCATCAATCCAATATGATTTTTGTGTTTGTTGCCCCAAAACTGGGCATTCACCTTATGAAATTCCATTTGGACACTTGCTTCCAATCTTAGGCCAGAAAACAGGTGATTTTCATTAAAAGGGAAAGATAACTTTACCAAAGCAGATACATGCTTTAGGGACTGTCCTGTGGGAAACCCGTGACTAGGTACAAGAAAAGTGCCCATAAGTGCACCAGAGGCAGGACACCCCTTCAAGCCAGGGGATCTTGTTTGGGTTAAGAAATGAATCCTGCTTTATTGAGGCCCATCTAGGATGGGTCTCTTACTGTAATCTTGTCCACTCCCAGTGATGTTAAAGTTACAGGAACAGTGCCTTGGATTCATCATAGCCACCTAAGGCCAGTTGCTTCAGAGGGGGGAGCTGCCAGTGGGACCAGAAACATCTGACATGACTGAAGCTGTGATGAAGCTCTGCTGCCACCTCAGACAACAAGGAGAACTGCACCCTGCTCTCCTCAGTCTGGATGCTGACCACTGCCCACATGGTGGAAGCTTCAGGAAAACTACAGCCCTGCTCTAGTCACACCTGAAAGCTAAGGAGTCTACACACAGAAGAAGCTTAAGGGTAAAATCTACCTGGGATCCCACTGTGTAAACTGTAAAGTGCACTCCTAGTTTTGAGCCCTTGCAAAAGTAAAAGGAAACTCTTGGAGGGGTGCTCTCAGTGCAGATGCTTCACGCTGTCAGGGCTAAAATTAACCAAAACCTTGTTGTTTCGTTCTTATTATAAATTTATGGGGAGCTATTGTGGGACTTGTAGCTATAATCAGACCACTTATTTGATTTGTAACCTAGGAAATTTTCAGTATGTTTGTTATAAATGCAAGAGCTCACCCAAGGTACTTGGTTATCGATCTGGAAAAAGATAAAAATGGGGCTCTCACTGGCCAAGCTGAAGTTCCCCACATACACAGGGGATCAATCACTATGCTCTTTGAAGTTTGCCAAGCTATAAGGGCATCTATGATTTACAGTACCCTGGATGACTCAAAGCCATCCTAAAGTGTTCAAATTAACATTAAAAATAGTTACCTCTCTTAATAAGGTATTGTTCCCACCTTGAAATGCTAGGTGACATGAGATATAATATCCCATAGAGCTCTAACTTCTAGATCCTCAGATAACTAAATGGACCTCTGGATAGCCTTAATTACCAACCTATAAGGCCCAGGCCATGCAATCCCATTTTATGCCATCAAAAGACTCAGGTCCATCACGCTCAACAATTCAATTTTATAAACCATTCTATGGCCACCTATGTTTGGACTCCTTAGATGAGGTCCTCGAGTCCTGCATCAGGTTTTCATAGCTAGCTGAAAATATAACACAAAACCTACATATGTCTTTCTGTTATGTGTATGGAGGCATTACCCCAATATGACTGTTGCTCCTCCCACATTAGCCAAATGTAACCCCAGTATTTAGCATTTAAAAACATCAATCATTAGAAAATATTGCTCTATTCATTGGAGAGAGAAATTCACAGTATATATTAGAGAGCTTACCTGTTTAGGGCAAAAATACTCTAATTCAACCCTAGGTGAAGTGATCGGATGGGGAAAGAAAAATAGCTCTCAGGCCAATCAAAACCTATTTTCTCAGTTCCCCTCTTCAAATCACTCATGATATTACCTAGAAGCCTCAAGGGAATGGGAAGCTGCCCCAGGCCTCTACTACCTATATGGATCACAGGCGTATTAATAGTTACCCACAGATGGACAGGGGCCTGACCCTGGGAATAATTTGGCTCTCCTTCCTACTTCCAATTCCACTAGGCCACACACCAGTTCAGGAAAATAAAACCCTCCTGAACTTGTCTATGGTCCCTCTGCCATCACTTGTCCAACCACACTAAAAAAAAATTACTCATTTACCTGTTCATTTTATTTTCTTGGCAGAGGTGTACTATTCATCGAAATAAAAACAAATCTGATGTGAAGAACACAGCATATGTCGAGTGCAAACAAAGGAGATGAGATTATAAAAGGATAGTATTCAAAGTGGTCCATTTCAGAACCCTGCGAAAGCCATAAGAAGCCTAGACCATCAATGGATTAAGATGAAGTGACTTTTAGCAGGTGAAAGAAAATGGTGTGTGACAAAATAAAACAAATGAATGATAATAGCATAAATGGAGTGATTGTCCAATGTCCTCAATTTTACCAGAAACATTTGATTCATCATTTTAACTAGTATTGTTAAAGATACTACAGATTTGGGGAAGAATTTCTACCTGGGCTTTTTGCTAACATCTTTTGTGTGATTCACTGCAGGTGACCAAGCCTTCAGAGTTATGTGAAAAGTATTATCACTACTGTTGTTATTAGGTGCCATGGTGTCCGATAGGTTTCATGGCAACCCTATGTGCAACAGAAGGAATCACTCTCCAACACTGGCACATGCCCTGCACTATAATCAGTGCTTCTCTGCTAGTCATAGGGTTTGCAACAGCTGATTGTTTTGGACCTGGGCTGCTGGGTCCTTCTTTCTAGACTACAGCATCCAGTATTCCCAGGCAGTGTCCCGTCCCAAGCCTAACAAGACCCAATTCAATTTAACTTCCAAAATCACACAAAACTAGATGTCAAGATGGTATGACCTTAGATGTTTCTGTTGCTAGATGATGGAAACCACATTGGTTTCAAGTCAGAAAGCATCATTTTTGTTCCCAGCCCAACTACTCTGTGTGTGTGTGGGGGGGGGGGGTTTATATGTGTGTGTATGTTTGGGATCTAATTGTCCCATGTGTCTTTAGAATTTTACATACATGTTTGTTATGTCAATGGAGTAGAATTTGTGGCAGACTACTGTTTTGTAGTAGTAAGCCTAACAGACCAATCCAATATGAGTTCAACTGCAGTGTCTGAACTTCTGTTATTTCAGGAGGCTCTGTAACCCCTTAACCGATGAAGCTGTAAACAATTTACCTGTCACTGTACCTCATGTCTGCCTTCTACAAATGCTGTGACATTAAGTGGTTGGCTGGGATTCCTTACGCCTACTTTTGTACTAAGGACTGCCTAGCTTGAGAATTATTGTTGTTTTGTCTTGCTTTGTTTGGATTTGCTCTGTTTATTTAGATAGCCAAACATACACTGATTTGGTTTAAGATTTCTCCTCCTGGTGTGTCAAAAACAATACCTCAACATATTTGGCTAACTGTTCTAACTGACTTTTGTTTGTGACTCATGCATTTCATCTCATCTAAAAATTGTTGTTGCTGTTAGTTGTCTTTATGTCATGTCCAACTCTTTGCTGTTGGGATTACTAGAGAGTACCACCACAATAGGGGCCTATCTAGCCTGCCTGGAGGACAAATATGTATCCTCCAGGGCATGGGAGCTCCAAGGGATAGAGAGGACCACAATAGTCCGGGTCTCCCTGGCCTGCTTGGAGGACTGATATCTATCCTTCATTGCCAGTGACCCTTGGCCTACATCCTAGTCCTTCACTCCTCCTCCTCCCATTCACTAACTAAAGTTGGCCCCAGACCAGGCCAGCTCTGACTCAGCCATCTCAACCTTGATTGGCTACCAGGATCTCACTGTTAGATTAGTAAGGGGACAACTTGACTGGCCTGGCTCACAGTCAATCCACCTATCCGCAGTGAAACCCAAATTCAGCTCCTTTGAATAACTGCCCCACCTGGCAGGTATGACAGGTAAGCTGTCATATCTGTCAGGGAAATTACCCTGATTGGCTACCTCCCAGCACACACCCCTTCCCCGAAAGCTATACAAACAGGCCCCTGACCACCCCCAACACACCCTATTGTTCTCTACCTGGTATCTGGACCCCATCACCTTGAACCAGCGCACCCTAATCCTGTGCAGACCCTCAAACATGACTCCATGTCAAACCCAGGGACAGGAGCTCTGAAGAAGCAAAGGCACCATGCAAGACACGAAGCAGTCTCCAATTCCTCCCCATGCTTGGGAGGAGGAGAGTAGAGATGGGGAGTCTCAAGAGGCAAGACCAATACATCTCCTCTGGGGCCATGCAGACACCACCAGAGCTGATTAGCATAAGATCTTAAAGCTGTAACACCATTGAAATGGCAGTATCCTGTGCTGCTAGCTTCTGAGCAGCCACTTTTAAAGGGCTGATTGCTGGTTGCTCCTCCAAAGAGGAACAACTTAATAAAACTTCCTGTTCTGTTTTTTAAGAAGGCTCAGAAGTCCTTCCTTTGGCTACACCTGCCAGGCTCTTACCCTAACCCCAGGGTCCTGGGACAGTACCTGTGTCAAGGCAAGGCCCCCAGGCCATAGCCAGGCTAGAGCCAAACCCTGACACTTAGAAACCCTCAGAGTGTTTTCAATGTCTATAGGCTTTGGGACTGCTTCAGGAGTAGATCGCCACTTCTTTCTCCTCTTTTTGTGTTGCTGAGGATTCTACCCAGTCCTTCAGAGAGTACAGAGCAGCACTCTACCTGAGTAGAGCAGCACTCTAACTGAGCTAAGCAGCAGCCCAATCTCAAAATTGTTGTTGCTGTTGTTGTTAGGTGCTGTCAAGTCAGTATCCAACTCATAGCGACCCTCATAGGGTTTTCAATGGCTGAGTGCTTCGGGATTGCCTTGGGAGTGGATTGCCAGGCCCTTCTACCATTTTTGTGGTGCTGGGACTTGAACTCGGGGCCTCAGAGACTGTAACACAGCACTCTACCCACTGAGCTAATAGAGGTATAAACATAAATTAAAAAATAAAAAGGGAGAAATATTGTGTTGGCTACGGCAGAGCAGTCAGTTTTATAAGCTAAGGAACAAAACAAGAGGATATGGACTAAGACAAAATGCATATTACTTAACATCAGATAACTTTAGGTAACTTTCCTTCTAAAGGTTAAAGCAGAAAACTTTTATAGCATGTTGTCTAAAACTGCCCTCTTTGGGCATTTTTCTGTCTTGTTTCTCTTCTCAGAATTCTCAAAAGGTCAGATACACACTCAGGTTTTGGTTTAGTGATATGACACCTTAGTATGAGTGACTTAATTTTGGTTTGGACTGTTGGAACCAAGTGGAAGATTACAGTCCAATCAATGTCTGTTTCTGCATTTTCCTTAACAGTATAATATACATTGAAAAAAGCATTTTAAGTCACTGAATTCTATGACTTTGTTAGATTTAATTTCCCATCATGACCTCTTTCTGTGCTTTCCTTAAAAAGACTAAGACCAGGAAGAAAAGCTCACCTAACTTATACTGGGGGCTGGCCTTGTCTCAGCTGGCAGAGGATATGCTGTGCACTCTCTGAGGCTGTGAGTTCCACCCCTACCACCATAAAAATGGGAGGAGGACCTGGAAGCTCACCCTGAAAAGAGTTCCAAAAAACAATCTGCCATTGCTGAGATTATAGGAATGCACCATGACATCAATTTGTGCTTCCTTTTTCACATGATTTTTCCCTATATCTCAAATATTACTCTTTGTCCTCTCATAAGTATATCAGTTACTGGAATTACAACTCACCCTATATCTAGCATGAACTCATCTCTATATTCTTAATTGATTTAACTGCAAAAACCCAATTTCAAAATAAGGTTAAGGGGGCTGGGGATGTAGCTCTGTGTTAATGCTCTTGCTTAATATGTGGAAAGCCATGGGATTGATCATCAGCACAAAAACTGAAAAAGCCAAATAGTTCAATAACATCATCATAGGTGTTTGATAATTGAACTTGAATGTAACCTTTTGTGGAGATCATTCAGACCACTACACATCTAATGAGTCACAGAAAGATTTCCAAGCATCCAAAGGATACAGGTATTTAAAAATTTAATTTTTTCTTTTTTTGAGATAGAGTCTCACTGTGTAGTGCAGGCTGTACTGGAACTCTGAATCATGCTGCTTCAGTCTCCTGAGTGCTCTGGTTATAAGTGCATGCCACAACTAATAGCTAAAGGTCTAACTTTTGATGAAAAAATTTTAGAAAATGTAAAGCTATTTTCTCAGATATATATCTTGATTTTGTGTACCATAAGAGAAGATTTTGAGGTGATGTTTCATATACCCCAGCATTGTCTAATATATATATATATATATATATATATATATATATATAATATGTAATATATATATATACATGACTTGATAATATATACTATATATTATGTGTAATATATATAATATATAATATATAATATATATAATATATTATATATAAAATATAATATATATATATTATTATATATATATATATTAAGTTGTTTTCTACATATAGTCCTACTGGATCAGAGGCACACATAAGATTCGTATCCGTGAAAGGGTTATTTATATGACAAAGAGATCATTCTTCACTAATTTGTCCTAGGGCCTGACACCTTCTTTTAGGAGCTCTCGAGTCAGGTCCAACTCAAAGTTACCTTATATATAACAGAACAAAACACTACCTGACATCGTGTCAGGAACACAGTCTTCTTTAGGTTTCAGCCCATTGTTGGTGCCAGTGTGTCCATCCATCTTTTTCAGGGTCTTCCTTTTTTGTTGATTCTCCACTCCCCAAACAAAATGTCTTCTTGATAGCAGGAACCAAAATATAGATATGGAAATATTTCTACTATTCCTCATCAACCATTGCTTTATTGAATAGCTAAAACCTAGCTTCAAGACACCTCTTTGAAAAGTTGTTGTTGTTAGGTGCTGTCAAGTCTCACTCAGTGACCCTCATGGAGTTATCAATGGCTCATCGTTTTTGGAATGCTCCAGGAGTGCTTTGCCCCATACTACACCCATATGAAAACTAGGGAGTAATAAAGTGATGGGACTGAAATCGAATTCACAAAAGAAGGTAGTGAGGTAGAGTTTTATAGACTTGTGATGGCCACAATTTTTTCAGTGATATGAGACATCAAACCTCTCAGATATCATATGTTTGGAATGGAGAGAGTGTCTCTGGAAACGTAAACTAAACTTACATGAAATGGGTGGGTTACTGGGCATTTATTCTTTATGAAGATAATAATTTGTAGATTGATAATAATTTTACATGATGTTGGTAAAAGCTAACAAAATTATTTTCTAAGTTTTATCATTATATGAACCGTATTTCATGTGAGTCCATATTTTACTCTTGTCAGATTGGGACAGGGGTTTATCTCATTTGATAGACCACTGCTTTGCACTGATACTCATGTTTGATCCCCAGCACTACAAAAATGGGAGAAGGACATGGCAGCCCACTCCCGAGAGAATTCTGAAACAAATAGCCATTGAAAACCTTATGAAGAGCAGAGAAGCACCGACATAGGGCTAGGCATGGTATAGTGTTGGGATGTTTGGTTCGGTTACACAAAAGGTGCTATGAGTGGGACCTGACTCCATTGCACCTAACAACAATACCAATCACTTGTTTTCTATTTTTGCATACTCTTTAGATTGAGGAAATCTGATGTAGTGTAAATAAATTCCTTCACTAAACTCAAATATTATATCAAAGACTTGTCCACATTTCCTTATCTCAAATTTTCTCATATCTCAGGATATTGGATTTTGGTATCTTTTGCTACTATCCAAAATTCAACTCTGAAATTGATTTAAAAGTCTGAAACCTTCAGGACTTCAAATCCAACTCTGAATACTGGAAAATTTCATGGTAAACACTCAACCTAGTTCAGCACTTTGGCCCACATCTGTAATCCCAGGGACTCAGGAGGAGGAGGCAATGGAATTGCAAGCTTGAGGCCAGAGGCAATCTTCATAATTTAGTGTAATCCTGTCTCACTATAAAAAATGAAAATGACCCGGAGGAGCAGCTCAGTGCTGCAATGCTTGCAAAACATTTGTGAGTT
>VMDO01027963.1:0-24560 GCA_007922755.1 Pedetes capensis
AAAATAGTCATATTAACTGGCCTTCCTTGTAGGCGTATGGATATTATTCTATCACTGACAACATTGTATTTCAGCACAGACCTTGAAATTTCTTTTTTGGTGATGAATGCAACCCCATTTCTCTTTACTTTATCATTCCCAGCATAGTAGACCATATGACTGTCTGACTCAAAATGGCCTGTGCCGGTCCATTTTAGCTAACTGATGCCTAGAATGTTAATGTTTATGCGCTCCATTTCTCTTTTAACAATTTCTAATTTTCCTAGGTTCATACTACACACATTCCATGTTCCAATTATTAATGGATGTTTACAGTTGTTTCTCCTCATTTTGAGTGGTGCCACATCAGCAAGTTGAGCACCCTGGGGCTTTACTCCATTTCTGTCATCATGGTAGACTCTACTTGGAGGAGGCAACTCTTCCCCAGTAGTCTTTTGAGTGCCTTCCAACCTGGGGGCCTCATTTTCCTGCACTGTATCTGACAGTGTCTCTTTGCTATCCACAGGATTTTTAATGGCTAGTTGTTTTGGGAGTGGCTCACCAGGTCCTACTCCCTAGTCTATCTTAGTCTGGAAGCTCAGCTGAAAACCTGTCCACCATGGGTAACTTTGCTCATGTCCGAGGTTACAGTGGCAGAGCTCTCAGCCTCATTGTAACACACACAGCAAACTGACAGACGTGTGGGGGTTAGACACTGTTAGTGTAACCATATAAACTCAATAACTACAACCCTATCCTATTTTCCTTTTTAATCTATTCCACCACTGGATCCCTTCTTGGGATTGTTCTTTTTGTATTTTTTCACATTCTCACAACATAACCATCAGTATTTTTTTTAAACAGCTCAAGGGATATCACTATTAAAGTTAAGATGATGACAGCCATTCTACAAAACTGGATGACTCTTGTAACTGACAGCACAAGGGGGAAACTGTGCCATTATTAAAGTTGAAGGTTGTACAGATATGATAACTCAGGAAATGTCTTCAATCCTCCAAGATTTGCATATTCAAATTAAAGCTATGTCAGATTCCACTTAAATTTTTTTTTCAGTACTTGGGGGTTCAATCCAGGGCTCTGTACATACTTTGCAAGTGCCTTGCCACTGCGCTGCACCCCCAACTCCTTTTTTATTTTTCATTTTGAGTCAGGGTCTTGCTAAGTTACACAGGTAGCCTCTGGCCTTGAACTCACAATCCTCATGCCTTCATCTCCCACGTCACTAGGCTTACAGGTATACACCACCATGGCAGGCACACCTTAAGTTTTAATCTAGCATCATGGTTTTAAGGTACCTCATGGTGGAAAAAATTTCTATTCTTGGTGATAATTTAAGGATTAAATAAAACAATTTGCTGTATAGTATATTGTTTGTACATTTTGAAATCTTGAGTAACAGCATCTTTTCTCCTAGGTTCCTACTGATGACCCTCAGATCTCCAAGCTCAGACCTTCTCATGCTCCCCTTAGATCAGGCAGATTGAGACTTTCAATCCCTGAACAGGGAGCATCTTTAGTCACCGTCAACCCATAGGATTAAGTGATTAAAGTCTCAGAGAGGGAAACTGAGGCTGGATAGAAAGGGGAAAATTAAGGGGACATCAGGAGGGAAAGAAGTCTCACACCTCTGCTGGCTAAGAATCAAGAAAATCTTACAATAGGATTATGAATCATGTTTACAGTCAAAATGTGTCTAGACTTCCTTGTGACCTATGTATAGTAAGGGTTCCTTTTATCTTTTTTTGACCCGTGGTTTTACCTTATCATCAGGTAAACCTGAATAATGAACCTCATAAACCACCACATAGAGTGGTACCTTGGCCACTCAACCACAATCCATTCTGGAAGGATGGTGAAGTGGCAATTGAGTGCCGAGTACTTTTTTCCCATAAGCAATAATGTAAATGTATTTATTGGTTATGGTACAATACTGAATGGCTGCTTCAGACACTTGTATGCCAGTTACATACTTATACCAATAAGTTCTTTTTAAAATTTGATTGTTGTTCTTTAGTGTTTTCCTCTTTCCTTCACTTTTAGTGCTAGAAGTTTCTCAGGTGTCATGATGACTGTATGGTTTTATATATGGGTACACACACACACACACACACACACACACACACACACAGACACATAAGATCAAGAATGCAGCACCAGAACAGGTTTTTACTGCTTGAAATCAATGCACAAAGCAATACTTTCCCTTTTACTTCACTCAGAAGCATCATGGGTAAGCATGGCCTCTCATACAGGTTTTACCACAGTGCTCAAGTGCAGAGCAAGTAGTTGAGCACTGAATCAGAATTCTCTTGAAGTATCAAGCATAAAACAGTTTGAGTGCCAAGGTACCAAAGTAATCTCATTTGCTCAAGAAAAATTCTTCAGATGAAAATAAGTATACCAAAACATTTTACTTAATCCTTTTAATCCTTTGAACAAAGTAACAAAAGCCAACAAAATCATAGATATCGACAGCTATTGTTAAGACCCCTCACTTGTCTGTCAATTTTGCCATAGTGTGGAGGGCTTGCATATTATAATGCTGAAAGGTATACTACCAGTGTTATAGGTATCAGCAAAGTCACTCATGGTGGGCAGGTTTCAGCTGAGCTTTCAGACTAAGGTAGACTAGGGAGAAGGACATGGATAAACCATTCCCAAAAACAATTAGTCATTAAAATAGCCTCTAATAGCAGAGAAACACTCTCAGGTATAGTGCTAGAAAATGAACCCCCAGGTTGGAAGGCACTCAAAAGACAACTAGGGAAGAATTGTCTCCTCAAAGTATAGTTGACCTTAGTAACAGGAATGGAATAAAACCCCAGGGATCCCTGTTTGCTGATGTGGCATGAGTCAAAATGAGAAGGAACAACTGTAAATACCCATTGATAACTGGAACATGGAATGCACGTAGTGTGAATCTAGGAAAATTAGAAATAGTCAAAAGAGAAATGGGGAGATAAACATTGACATTCTAGGTATCAGAGAGCTAAAATGGACTGGCATGGGCCTTTTGAATCAGATAACCATATGGTCTACTATGCCAGGAATGACAACTTTCTGGGGTTATATTCATCATCAAAAGAGAAATCTCAAGATCTGTCCTGAACTACAATGCTGTCAATGAGAGAATAATATCCATATACCTACAAGGAAGGTCAGTTAATATGACTATAATTAAAATTTATGCATGCCTACTAATGCCACAAATGAAAATAGGGAAGATTTTTACCAGCTTCTGCAGTCTGAAATTGGCTGAACATGCAATCAAGATGCACTGATAATTACTGGTGACTGGAATGCAAAAGTTGGAAACAAAGAAGGCTCAGTAGTTGGAAAACATGGCCTCAGTGATAGAAACAATACTGGAGATCACATGACAGAATCTTGTTAGACCAATGACCTTTTCATTGCAAATACATTTTTTCACTAACATAAGCAGTGACTACACACAAGACCAGATGAGTTGTGGCATGACATCAAAGATATCATTCATGAGGAAAGCAAAAGGTTATTAAAAAGACAGGAACACAAGAAAAGAACAAATTACCTGTCAAAAAACACTCTGAAACTTGCCCTTGAATGATGAGCAGCTTAAGTAAAAGGAAGACATGATGAAGTTAAAGAACTAAACCGAAGATTTCAAAGGGCAGCCTGACAAGACAAACTCAAATGTAATGACACATGCAAAGAGCTGGAGATAGAAAACCAAAACGGAAGAACATGTTCTGTTTTTCTCAAGCTTCAAAGACTGAAGAAAAAATTCAAGTCTCAGTGGCAACAGTGAAGGATTCTATAGGGAAAATACTAAATGACACAGGAAACATCAAAAGAAGATGGAAAGAATACACAGAGTCATTGTACCAAGAAGAATTGATAGATGACTAACCATTTCAAGAGGTTGCATATGATCAGGAATCAATGGTACTGAAGGAAGAAGTGGAAGCTGCCTTAAAGGAACTGGCAAAACACATGCTCTAGGAACTGATGGGATATCAACTGAGATATTTCAACAAACAAATGCAGCACTTGTTTAGTCCAAGAGATTTGGAAAACAGCTACTTGGCAATTGCCTGGAACAGATCCGTATTTGTGTCTATTCCCAAGAGAGAGGATCCAATTAAATGTGGAGATTATCTAACAATATCATTACTATCACACGCAAGTAAAATTTTGCTCAAGATCATTCAAAAGCAACTACAGGAATATACAGACAAGGAACTGCCAGAAAATCAAGCTGGATTCATAAGAGAGCATAGAACCAAGGACATCACTGCTGATGTCAGATGGATACATACATGCAAAAACCTTAAGCAAATTATCAATAAACTAGATCAAATTGCATATAGAAAAGACCATCATGACAAATTTGGGTTTACCTCAGCAACACAAAGGCAATTCAACATTAGAGGCCCTGTGTTCAAACCCCAGTACCACCAAAAAAAAAAAAAAAAAAAAAAAAAAAACACTTAGTCAATTAGGAACAGAAATGTCTTTAACCTATAAAGACAGCCAAGTGCCATGATCCATGCCTCTAATCCTAGTGACTTGGCAAGAGAATGAGGCAAGAGAATCATGAATTTGAGGCCAGAGGCAGCCTGTACAACTTAGCAAGACCCTGTCTCGGGATAAAAAATAAAAGGAGGGTAGGGGTGCCACAGAGCGGTAGAGCACTTGCAAAGCATGCACAAGGGCCTGGGTTTCAGCATCCCAGTATTGCCCCTCCCTCTAAAAAATCTATAGGATGGGGTTGGAGGAGTTGCTTAATGCTAGGAGCACATGCTTAGCATATGTAAGGCCCGGGGTTCCATCCCCAGGACACACATACAAAAGAAATTTATAGCAAACACAATTTGCATCCCCGCCCTGTCCCCCAAGATAAAGTCCCATTATATTGCCCAAGCTGTTCTCCAACTCTAGGGCCCAAGTAATCCTCCCAACCCAGCCTCCTAAATGCTATAGGTGTTCACCATTACACTTGGCTCTGCAATATTACCTTTTTAAAAAAAATTATTGGTAATTTTTAATGTACAACTTAATGGGTTTCATTATGCATTTCATCATACATTGCTCACATTTCCTCCTTACCTTCTCATGACCCTCCTCCCCTATCCTCACCCCCCCAACACCAATGGTCTCCTTTCTTCTTGCATGTCTTTTGGTGAGAATATTTATCTATATACGTGCATCCCACTTTTGATATAAGCCCAAACTTTTTTCTATAGTGAGCTGTTTTTACATTCTCAGCAGTATTAGATGAGTGATCTAGTCAGTTTACATTATTGCCAGCCTTTGGTATTATTACTATTATTATTTTAATTTTTTTATTTTAGCTATTCTAGTAGGTTTTATTTTTTTCTATCTTCCCCTTTTTTCCCGACATACTCATAAAGTTGTGTTGTTTACATTGAGATTGACCTCTCCCCCTTCATCCATCCTCATTGACCCTCCCCCCTCCCATCTTCTCCAGTCTTCACTTCCCTCTGCTAGACCCCTCCCTCCTCCTTTCCACTCCCTAAATTGTCTCTTCTACACTAAGTTTAATTGAGCTTTTTATTATGTTTCAATTTATGTATAGGATTTTTTCCTTTCTTTAAGTTTGATTCAGCTCCCACATATAAGCAAGAACATATGGTATTTCTCTTTTTGGGCTTGTGTTCATTCACTTAAGATGATATTCTCCAATTCCATCCATTTTGCTGCAAATGACATTATTTCATTTTTTTTAATTGTCGAGTAGTATTCCATTGTGTATATGTACCATAGTTTTTTTATCCATTGTTCTGTTGACGGGCACTTTGACTGATTCTATATTCTTGCTATTATGAAAAGTGCTGGATTGAATATGGAGATGCAGGTATCTCTGTGGCATGATGACTCATCTCCCTTTGGGTATATTCCCAGTAGTGGTATAACTGGGTCATATGGTAGTTCTATTTTTAGTTTTCTGAGGTATCTCCATATTGATTTCCAAAGGGGTTGAATCAATTTACAGCTGTACCAACAGTGTAAGGGGGTTCCCTTTTCTCCATAACCTTGCCAGCATTTGTTGTTATTTGTTTTATTGATCTTGGCTATTCTTATTGGACTAAGGAGGAATCTCAGAGTTGTTTTGATTTGCATTTCCCTAATGGCTAGGGATATTGAGCATTTTTTCATGTGTTTCATAGCCTTACAAACTGCTTCATTTGAGAACTGTCTATTCAGCTCCTTTGCCCCCTTATATACTGGATTATTTTTTGTCTTGGGAGTTGCCTTCTTGAGTTCTTCCTGGAAATTAGTCCTTTGTCTGATGTATAGGATGCAAAGATTTTTCTCCCATTCAGTGGGGACTTCCTTAACTCTGTTGATTGTTTCTTTTGTTGTACAGAAGCTTTTTAATTTCATGTAATCCCATCTACCTGTTCTTGTTACAATTTCCTAAGCAACTGGGTATCTTATTAAGGAAATGCTTTCCTATGCCTATATGTTGAAGCATATTGCCTATCTTTTCTTCTAGTAATTTTAAGGTTTCTGGTTTTATGTTGCAGTCCTTTATCCATTTCGAGTTAACTCTCATGCATATTGACAAGTATGGGTCTGTTTTCACTTTTCTGCAGGCGGATATCCAAGTTTCCCAGTACTATTTGTTGAAAAGGCTATCCTTTCTCCAATTTGTCTGCTTTGCTCCTTTGTCGAAAATCAGGTGGCAATAGATGTGTTGGTGTATCACTGGGTCCTCTATTCTGTTCCACTGGTCATAGGCCTATTTTTGTAACAGTAACAAGTTGTTTTTGCTACTACAGCCCTGTAGTATAGTTTAAAGACAGGGATTGTAATCCCACCTGCACTAGTTTTGCAGCTTAAGAGTATTTTGGCTATACATGGTCTTTTGTGTTTCCATATGAATTTTTGGATCATTTTTTTCTATTTCTGTAAAGTGTCATTGGAATTTTAATGGTGATTGCATTAAATCTATACTATTCTTAATTGCAAAACAGAAGACATATACTTCCTTTAAAAAAATTAGTGCAGCATAAGGACTCTCATTATTAATACCTGTATTAAATACAGTTACTGGAAGTCCTAACTAGCACAGTAAGGCAAGAAAAGGAAATTGTGTATTTACTGGAAAGAATTTTAATTCATAATAGTTAATTGACTATATGTTGTTGTTGTTAGGGACCGTCCAATCATGTCCAACTCATAGTGACCCTCACAGGGTTTTCAATGGCTGATTGCCTCGGGAGTGGATTGCCACATCCTTCTTCCATTTTTGTGGTGCTGGGAATTGAACCTGGGACCTCAGAGACTGCAGAGTGGCGCTCTTACCAACCGAGCTAAATCCCAGCCCCAAATGACTACCTAGGAAATCAAAACTATCCATAGGTAATTAGAATTAATTTTTTAAAAGGTGACTAAACATACATCTTTATATTTTAAAAAGCTTATGTTAGCAAATAGAAAATGAAAAGAAAAAAAGGAAAAACATGATGTACAATAGTAACAAAAAGTAAGGTATCTAACAACTAAACCTAAGAGAAGATTTAAGAGACATTTATGGGAAAGAAAAAAATCCTTTACTGACAGACATTTTAAGATACTTAAGTAATTAGAAAGATGGACAATGATCAAGAATCGGAAGGCTCAATACCATTTAATTAAGAGAATAAATTAAACACATGCATAGACTAAATGCTATAGAGATCTTGGATTCACACACAAAGGTAGTTCCATTCTATAAATAATAGC
Organism: Pedetes capensis; assembly: GCA_007922755.1. NCBI lineage: Eukaryota > Metazoa > Chordata > Mammalia > Rodentia > Pedetidae > Pedetes > Pedetes capensis. The sequence continues at coordinate 7,732 of VMDO01027963.1, forward strand.
TTTTGAATTTTTACAAACCTGACTCAAATTACATCCTATTCCTGGACATTTCAGCATTTGGTAGAAAGTCGTAAGTTACTAATCATATGAGATATGATCAAAAAATATGGTGAATGTTTAAATTTTAAAAGTTTATTACAACAAAAGACACATTACTATTAATCCCCCTCAAAATATTATACCTGGCTTTGAACACACTTATCCCATCATTATTGCTACTTTCTGAAGCAGTTCTAGAAATCCTCTTGTGTGAATGTCTTTAATTGTGCTGTTGTGGCTGCCTTGATGTCCTGATTTGATTCAAAACATTTACCTTTCATGATCATTTTGACTTTAGGGAAGAGCCAGAAGTTGCACAGTGCCAGGTACAGTGGATAAAGTAAGTGAGGACACACTGCAATGTTTTTATTGGACAGAAATTGCTGTACTAGAAGCAATGTGTGATGTGGAATATTGTCATGATAGAGGCTGAAACTAAAACACTCACAAAAGAGGACTTCCAGAACTGCTTCAGAAAGTGGTAAGAACAATGGGATAAGTGTGTTTGAAGACAGGGGAGATATTCTGAGGGTAATTAATGACTCTCTCTTTAATGTAACAAATGCTTGTGTTTAAGCATTCACCACATTTTTTATCACATTTCATAGGTATTTTAACTTTAAATTGTAGTAAAGGTTGACATAGCACTTTAGAATTCTGATAGTTGCAATAAGCAAGTATAGCTGAATTGTAATTGAATGTGCTGTGGTCCTATTGGTTCAAAGGTCAGTCAGTGTACACATTCACTATAGTGTAAGTTCTGATAGCCACTTCTGCAAATGAAGAAATTTTGCCAACATTTTACAGAATATATAAGGTTTTGGTTCTTAGAAATTATCTATCAACACTGCCAAAACACCATCTCCTTAAAAGCTACCTCAAATTGTAGACATTTATTCTGAAACTATACTGTCAAAGGGAAAACAGAAAAAAAATTACATTCATAAGACAATAATCCTATTAGGCTCAAAATGTGAGTCTAGTGGACATATTTTATATATGTAAGACCCCCTGTACATGCAGTCGCCCAATTTGCTTTACAACAGGTCTGAACTTAATTAAACAAGTGATTTTCTTTAGATCTTATTTATTCAGGTTTAATTTTGATTTCTGTAAGTTTTGCAATACTCTACACTATGGCTTAAACTTTGCTTTAAATTTCCTAACAGAGAACTAGAAATAATGAATATTTGCTTTAATAGTTGCAACAACAAAAACAAGAGTCAACAAGATTTACTGTTGCTATTGTTAGGTGCCACTGAGTCAGGTCTGACTCAGCACCCTATGTACAACAGAATGAAACACTCCCTAACACTGTGACATGCCTAGCACTATGTCAGTGCTTCTCTGCTATTCACAGGGTTTTTACTGGCTGAATGGTTTTTGGGACTGCTTTGGGAGTGGGCTGCCACATCCTTCTCCCATAATATTTATAGCTGACATTTATTGAATGCTTACTACGTGTCAGGCACTCTAGGGAATTCTGTTATGCATTAAATAATTTGATCACCCCAACAATCATATCAGGTGGATAACAGCATTATCACCATTTTATGGATAAGAAAACTGAGGTACAAAAAGTTAATTAACTTTATCAATGTCACACAAGTTAGTGGAGAGAAGCTTAGACACTGGTACCCAGGTTGTCTGTCTCCAGAGCCCAAACCCTTAGTTAATATGTTACACTGCTTTTCACAATACTTTAAAAATAAATGAAATTATTATAAACAAAATATACATTCAAAATTATTCATAAGAGTTAAATAACAATTAAGTGATATCAATATAACTTATCAGAGGTTATTTTTCACAGCTATTTCAAAATATCATGGCCATGATAAACAGTTTTGGAGTTGGACAGACCTGGCTCTGAATCTTGGCTGTGCCCTTTACAAGCTGTGTGACTTTGAACAAGTTTCGTAACTTCACCAAGCCTCAGTTTCCTCATCTGTAAAATGAGAATAATAAATATCTTATAAAATTGCTGTTAGTAAAATAATTGTTTCTGTATTATACTGATTTAGTACCTCCCAAAAATATGCACACAAAATAAAAAAGAGGCTCTTAATTTTCACCTAGAATCCAAGATTTTATTATGATATAATGACAATCACTCCATGTCACTGAACAACTTTAAGATTCACATACTAATGTAGAACTACATTATTCTCTAATATATAACAAATAATTCCTCTAGATAAAAGGTCAAATATCTACAGGTAAATTATTAGACTTCCCCCATTGAATCCAGGGTTCATGCATGCTAGGCAAGCATATCTCCAAACCCAATCACACTGGATCTTCAAAATAAAATACTGCATAAACATAGAGAAAGAGAAAAGTAGAGAAGACATTGTAGTATTCAAGGGATTTATAGAGGAAGAGCTATATCAAAAAGGATCAATTTCTGGCACTGATATGAAGGAATTTTTGTAAGAGAAAACCATAAAAGTACGGTAGAAAATGGACCCAGGGTTACTGGAAACTTATTCAAAATGACCTAGAGTATCTCCATGTTTAATTCCACAACCATATCTGTATTTCCTTTTTCACATGAACTAAGTCAAAAAATTCTACTCATTTTATTGTAGTTTGCTAATAGTACTGCAAAGTGTTAAAACTTGATTTAGAATGCTTTCTTTTGTATATTTCTTCCTGTGCCAAAGAAAATACATAGGTGGTAAAGGGTAAATATAGAACTACAGTTAAGAAATGGGATTGAACTTTCATAAATAAAAAGTGGTCAAAAAGAAAATCTAGGCTGGGCCTGATGGCTCATGCCTGCATTACCAGTGACTTGTGACGCTGAGGAAGGAAGAGCTCAGGTTTGAGGCCAGAGGCAACCTATACAATTCAGTGAGACCCTGTCAAAAGATAAATAAAAGATAAAAAAAAGAGGCTCAGTTGCAGCTCAGTGGTAGAGTACTTGCCTAGCATGTATGAGGCATTGGAATTCAACCACTCAGTACTGAAAAAAAATTTTATATTGAAAATCTTTGGTTTATGGAGAAAATTACACCAGCAAAATTATGCTAAGAGATGGTATTAGAGGCTAAAAACAAGGCAATTTGGATCAAATATTTAGAGCATCTACCATATGCAATGTAATCACATTACTCAGTATTAGGAGGGTAACAGAATAATAGTGATATATCGTCCAATCTCTAAGTTCTCATAATCAAGAGTATTTTCAAAAAATCATACAATGGAATATTGTAAATGATTTAAGAAAGAAGTAAACTGCTACCTGCTTCAAAGAGAAGGTTGAGATTACTGAGTTAGAGGAAGGAAATGAGGAAAGATTTCTTGCAAGATATAACGTTTGAAAAATAGGAGTCTAACTATCCTTACTTGTGAAAATAAAAACAATTTAAACCAGAAAGCTTTCCTTTTGTCTATAATGAGGTGAATATTACCTGTCAGTCACTATTAAGAAGAAGAGTAGGAAATGAAAATGTACTAAATAAATTTAATATCTTCAAAAAGGAGTTTGACAATAACAGCCATATTGTCAACTGCCATTTATATTCAAATACTATCTTAGAAGATTATACTAAGAAACTTGAAAGAGAAGAAACATTAGAAATAGCTGAGCCTATTTGCTCATTCCTTTATTTATACTTTATAAACTTTAAAAAAAATAACTAATAAAGTACAACTGGACACAAAATGCACAAAGGCAGCAAGACACAAAAGGATGTGAAATGAGTTACATAGAGCTGTCTAATAAAAGGAAGCCTAATTGTCCACATCTGCTCCCATCTCCAAAAGAGAAATTTACCATATGGATCTTTATGAAAAAGGAACTATGAATGTATCATTAATAACAGATTTACATAAGATACAAAAATGTTTAAAAATTTTTAAGTATAACATGGTATAGCTGGTTCCTCCTGGCTGGACATAATAATTGCCATCTTGATAGAGAATATCTGGAACCACCTTGGCCCCACAGTCTTGGCAATGAAATAAGCAAAACTATACAGTATAGCTAGGCTGTAGTTTACTATTATCGGTGATGAAGTTATCACTATTCCCTCTTGAAGGGAGTGAGGAAGGAGGGTCACAAGACACTTATGAGGGAGATACCTATAGGACCCCCAAAAGACCCCAACAAGACCTTCCTCTGAGGTGCCCATCACTAGCCCCTCCTGCCCCAACTGCACATGATGGTAAGTTATATAAGAGATGAATGACTGGCTGACAGTGGGTCTTAATGATGGTGGAGCTTTGGGACACTTGGGTGGGATATTGCAGTGGAAACTCCTTGGATTCTTTCCACTGGTGGGGTTGTATGTAAAGGCTGTCTTTAAAAAGGACAATGACGAAGCTGTGTGTAATGACACATGCCTATAAGCCCAAAACTTGGGAGGCTTAAGCAGGATGATCACAAGTTCAAGGCCAGCCTGGACTATATAGTCTGATCCTGTCTCAAAAAAACAACCAAACAACCACAGGAAATTGAAGAATACTATTTTACAAAAACTCTATAGGACAATATCATTAAACAGTTCATCAACACTATTACAAGCATAATTTTTACAAATGCTGGAAATCTAATGATATAAGTCATGTATCATTAAAACTGGCATTGTTTTCATTGTACAAAGAGATTAATAAAGAAATGTTACCTCCAAATGTCACCTTCTATAATCACAAAAATTGCTTTTTTTTTTTTGCAGTACTTGGGAGTTGAACCCAGGTATTTGCACATACTTTGCAAGTGTTCTACCACTGGACTGCATTTTCAGTCCATTATACATACATATATATATATATTATATAATATATACGTATAAAGCCTGCAGCTGTAGCCCTGTGGCATCCGATCCCGTCAGATCTCGGAAGCTAAGCAGGGTTGGACCTGGTTAGTACCTGGATGGGAGACCACCTGGGAACACCAGAAGCTGTAGGCTTGGGAGAAGGACCTGGCAACCCCCTCCCAAAAATCAATCTGCCATTGAAAACCCTATGAACAGCAGAGAAGCACTGACAATAGTGTTTTTCCTGTTGTAAGAGGGTCGCTATGAATCGGATACCAACTTGACGGCACCTAACAACAACAACAACATATGTATAAAAATAAAATATATAAAAATATATAATATATATATGATATATAATATAATATGATATATGATATATGATATATATGATATATAATATAATGTATATATATATATTTTTTTTTTTTATTCAGGGTCTCACTAAGTATACTGGCTGCCTCTGGCCTCAAACTCAAGATCCTCTGGGCTTAGTCTCCTGAGTTGCTGGGATTATAGGCATGTGCCACCCTGCCTGGCTACAAAAATTGCACAGGAAGGGGAGGAGGGACAAAGAGGATTGAGGAATAAGAGAGAGTTCGACCTCAAAGTGAAGAGCCCTACTTTAATAGTTTGGGAAATATTTATAATAATACCAACAATACTAAAGGATGGTAATGCAAATGGGCTAGATTATTCATGTAATACTGCTAACAACATAAAAAGATAGATCACTACAGAAAAAAGTGTGGACTTAAATCATAATTGGGATGCAAGGGTATATAGAAAAATATTCCCACAAGAAGACATGCAAGTAGAAGAGAGGCCATTGGTGGGGGGGGTGAGTGTGGGGGAGGAGGGGCACAAGAGGGTAAGGGAGAAGTTATCTGTGCAATGTACAATGAAACACATATAAGGAAATGTCACAATGAAATGCATGTCAGAATGAAACACATTAAGTTGTACATTAAAAATTTCCAATAAAAAAATTGCAAGTATTACATTTTGTCTCACTTGCTTTCTCAGTATCTCTCACACACTTTTTTTAACCTTGTGAGAATGAATTGGAGACACTGTACCATTTTAGCCCTAAATAAATATTTCTTGTATTTTCCTAGGAACAAGGACATTTGCTTAGCTAACCAAAGTATAGCTAAGCAAATCAGTATGGTATGAATGTCAAACTTTATAGTATATAATAATTATAGCCCATATTTAAATGTTATTAATTGTCTTAAACCCTGCAGCCATAGCACTGTGGTGTCTAATCCTGTCAGATCTCAGAAGCTAAGCAGGGTCGGGCCTGGTTAGTACTTGGATGGAAGACCACCTGGGAACACCAGAAGCTATGTGCTTGGGAGAAGTACCTGGCAACCCACTCCCCCCAAAAAAAATCAAGCCATTGAAAACCCTATGAATAAGCAGAGAAGCACTGACAACACTGTTTCTCCTGTTGTACATAGGGTCGTTATGAGTCGGACACCGACTTGATGGCACTTAACAACAATTGTCTTTAAAAATTACCTTCAAAGCTATTTGTTTCCCTAGTCTGGAATCTAATTAAGAATCATGCATTGTGCTGGGGTCGGTGGCACACTCCTGTAATCCCAGCCACTTGAGAGGTAGACGCAGGAGGATTGCAGGTTCAAGGCCAGAGGTAGCCTGCGTAATTTAGTGAGACCCTGTCTCAAGATAAAAGATTTAAAAAGGGACCAGAGGTGCAGCCCAGTGGCAGAATGCTTGCAAAGCATACACAATGCCCCTGGTACAGTCGCCAGTACTGCAAAAATAAAAATAAAAATAATTTTAAAAATCATGCATTTTACATTTAATCTCCAGGTCTCTTCAGAATCCTATCTTCTAGAACAGTTCTTCAGCCTTTCTATGTGTTTTTAACTGATATTTTTAAAGAATATAGACCAGTTATTTTGCAGATCATCCCTTAATTTAGGTCTATCTGATGATTTTTCATGTCTAAATTCAGGCTATATATTTTTGAGTAGGAACATCATAAAGTAATATATCTTTCTCACTGCATTGTATTAGAAGACCCAAGATACTGTTGTTGTTGTTGTTGTTGTTAGGTGCCCTTAAGTTAAGTTCAACTCATACCAATCTTCATAGGGTTTTCAATGGCCGACCATTTGGGGACATTTTTGTTGGGGGGAGTGGACTGCCACATCCTTCTCCCATGTTTGTGCTGGTGGGGATCAAACCCGGGCCCTTGTAAGTGTGTACCAACAAGCGCTCTACCAACTGAGCTAAACCCCAGCCCAAAATGACAACATTTGTCAGCCTCAGCACTACCAGCATCTTGTTATGTGCCATCAAATTGGGGCCAAATCATAGTGACCCTCATGTCAGGTCCAACTCATGCAACCCTCATAGGGTTTTTGTTGGCTGATTGTTTTGGGATAGTTATGAGAGTGGATTGCCAGGTCCTTCTCCCGTTTTTGTGGTGCTAGGGATCAAACCCAGGTCCTCAGTGAGTGCAGAGCAAGCGCTCTGCCAACTGAGCTAAACCCCGACCCTGCAAGATACTAGTTGGTTTTATTATCAGTGATCCTAACTTTGATCACTTGGTTAAAGCAATATCTTTGAAGTTTTTCCACTGTAAAGTTACCGTTTTTCTCTTTGTAATAAGTAAATGTTTTGTAAAGAATTATTTTGAGATCATGTAAATATCATGTTCCTCATCAAACTTTCACCAAACACTTTTGGTACCCACAGACAATTCTTTTGTAGATCAAATAATACAATTGTTCCCATGTGATCATTTTCTAATTCCAACAGTTCTACATCTGTCATTTTAAGGAAGAATTTTCCCTTTTCCTTAGATTATTAATTAATATTTGTATAGATCTATGGATTCTTATTTTTTCAGTGGATTATAATTTTCATCTATAATTATTTATAGATGTGGAAGTTTCTCCAAACTGGCTCCCATTCCTTTTGACATGTGCCCATCATTCTTTGGCCATTACTAGCTTTCTGACACAATAAAATGTTCTAAGGTCATGTCATATTTTTCCTGATCCAATTCTCAAAAGAGGTCTGGTTTTCTTTCAGTGAAAAATGATTGTTAGAAATCAAGATATGGTGTTTAGTGTGTTCACTGTTTTAGGAGAAATCATTGTTTCTAAACTATCTTAGCAAACAAAGCCAGAATACATATATACACACACATATGTATATGCAGGCAACAAGTTGTATGCATAAATACACATCTATATGAAAACACACATGAATGTACACATGCATATAAATATATTTATCTGTCTTTATATAAATAGGTGGGCTGGAATTTAGCTCAGTTGGTAGAGCTCTGCACTGCAATCTCTGAGGTCTCGAGTTCAATTCCCAGCACCACAAAAATGGGAGAAGGGCCTGGCAATCCACTCCCAAGGCAATCCCGAAAAACAGTCAGTCATTGAAAATCCCTGAGGGTCGCTATGAGTCGGATACCGACTCGATGGCACCTAACAACAACAATATAAATAGGTATTAGAAGCCAATAGTTCATAACCTCTAATTCAAATCCAACATCACAGAGTTCATTCCAATCTTTCCACTTTTCCATATGTAAAATTCCTTTCTCCAAAAATGAAAAACATATCTCCTTTAATTTCAATACACTAAAAGTGGCATAAAATAATTTCAGGATTGCTAATTCATACCATTACAAAAAAGAACAGACTACAAACTAGGGGTCAATATTTGTTTATAGTTTTGTTTACCTTGAGTTTTAGAGCAGATGATGGTCAAAAGTTACTTATCTTTCCCCCTTCAGTGTAGTTATGTTACTTACAGGAAATATAGTTAGGTTCATTTATTATTATTTTGTTTCTTGTGTTCCCTGGGTTTATTCCCATCTATAGTGGTTTTATTTTCTGATTTTTTTTTTTCTTTGAGACAAGGTCTCACTATGTAGCTCAGGTTGGCCCCAGCCTCTCAATCCTCCTGTTTCAGCTCCCAAGTGCTGGGATTACTGGCATGCACCACTATTCCCACCTGATTTTGTTTTTCAGAAGTGTCTAGGATGTTAGCAAGATTGACATTTGGAACTGATCATATACACTGCTACTAAGGTTTTCTTTCTCTCAGAGGTTGCATAGAGCTTTATAGTTTAGTAAGTTAATTTCCCCTAAGGAGTGAAGGCCTCTTACTACAGCTATTGCATGTATCCACCACCACTCCATTCATGACCTGTTTTCTAAGAATTACTGAAGGATAATATTGAAGAGGTTAAACAGGTGAATCCTATTCTAGCAATCTCATAGATCATTACTGTAAAGTAGTTTTCAAATTATGCGGCACTTTATTTTTTTGGAGACAGGATCTCACTGTGTAGCCTAGGCTGGCCTCAAGCTCATGTCACTCCTCCTGCCTCAGCTCCTCCACTACTGAGATTACAGGTGTGTGCCACCACACCCAGCTCAAACTATGCTCAAGATATGCCACAAGGTAAAAAAGGGCCCCAGAGGGTACAAATCCAGGTCCTCACCCATCTTCAATCTGTTCTTGGGGTTATGGAACCAGAAAGAAAAGATGTAGTGCTTTTATTGGTATAATGTATTTGGCTTCAGCCTAAGATTTCCTCATTAAACAAATACTGTGTCTATGCTATGCCATAAACTATCCTATGTGCTTGGGGTACTTCAGTGAACTTGCATTGCAGTAATGGAGGAAAAAAACTATAACCATAAATAAATAATATAACTTGTTAAAAAAATAAAAGTTATGGCAACAACTGAATAAGAAAAAATGGTTTAGAAATATCAGGGTTAAGGAACATAGCTTGCAGTAATAGTGAGGGTGCCCTCATTTAGGAAAAAGGGTGCCCTTTTACATAAATAATTTATTTATGTTTTAAAGTCACTGGAAAAAAAGAACACCTGTACAACTTTCCAGTTGTTGTTTATACTTTGTCTATAGGTCCAGAGATAAATGACTAGAAAGAAAGACATAAAGCATTTTCCTTCCCTCTTTTTGAGAATCTTATGGGAGTTCTTGGTGGTTTTTTTCAGTCCAGACCCTAGATTCTGGTAAAGAGTTTTCCATCAATCTCAACTTCAAAATATTTTAATTTGAATTTTTCTTCAAGTTATTAAAATGGGAAATTGATATAAGCAACATCAGAACTATTAGCCCAACACCCTTTTAGGTCTTTAAGCTATTTGAACTTTTATCCCATCCAAATTACAGTTGGTCCCTTGAATTTACAGTCAATAAAAGACTAAGATGTCAGCCAGGCACAGTGGCACACATCTGCAATCCCTGAGACTTGGGAGGCAGAAGCAGGAGGATTGTGAGTTCAAGGACAGAGGCAGCCTGCCTAACTTAGCAAGACCGTGTCTCAACATAAAAAATAAAAAGTGGACTGGGGGTGCAGCTCAGTGGTAGAGCACTTATAAAGCATATGCAAAGCCTTGGATCTCCCTCTAAGTACCGCAGAATAAAAAGAGAGAGAGAGAGAGATAGAGAGAGAGAGAAACAGAGAGAGAGAGAGAGAGAGAGAGAGAGAGAGAGAGAGAGAGAGAGACAGAGAAATGAAGGAAGGATGGGAGGGAGGAGGAAGTTAGTTTTTTACATAATGTATATTAAATATCACCTTGCCAGATTTAACCAATCCAGCCTACAGAGGGAAAATTCATACTTCAATCTGTCATCCAACATACACGTTATTTTCCAAAGCTTTTAACTGAATATTTAGTCAGCATCCCACGAAGGGGGTCCAACCAAGTTATTAATTAAAACTATGTTGGGCATAATGGTACCTGCCTATAGGTGCAGCTACTCTGGAGGCTGGTGGATCAATCTGGTGGATCAATCACTTAAACCAAGGAATTTGAGATCACCCTGGGCAACACAGTGAGATCCAATCTCAAAATGATCAAAAATATTAGCAAGTCAAATCCAACAATATAAAAAGAATTATACACTATGACCAAGTATTTATATCAGCTATGCAGCACTGTTCAACATTCAAAAATCAAAATAAGTTAATATAATTAATCAGCAGGCTAAAGAAGAAAATCACGATCATATCAATAATGCAGAAAAAGCAATTGAAAAAAATCCAACATCCACTTATGATAAAAATTCTCAGCAATCTAGGAACAGAGAGACTTTCTCACCTTGATAAGGAATACCTATTAAAAACCTACAGCTACATCATACTTAACGGTGAGAACTAGAAGTTTGCCGCATAAGATCAGGAACATGGCAAGGATGTACCTTCCCTCCATTCCTTTTCAACAATGTACTGGAAGTCCTAGTTAATGCAATAGGCAAGAAAAGAAAATAAAGATATAAAGATTGGGAAGAAAGAAAGAAAGAATTTTGGTCTATAGGTGACATTATTTTCTACAAAGAAAATCTGAAAGAATCAGCCAACGAATTCCTGGAAGCAATAAATAATTATAACAAATTTGTAGGATACAAAATTAGCATATAAAAGACCATCAGTTTCCTATATACTAGCAATCAACAAATAGAATGTGAAATTAAAAACACAGTACAATTTACATTAGAACCCCCCAAAACGAAATACTTGTGTATAAATCTAGCAAAATATATTTGAGATGTATATGAGAAAAACTATAAAACTCTGGTGAAAGAAATCAAAGAATAGAGAGCTAGCCCATGTTCATAGCTAGGAAAACTCAACATTGACAAGATGTCAGTTGTTCCTAACTTGATCTATAGATTCAACACCCAGTCAAAAGTCCAGCAAGTTATTTTGTGGATGTTGACAAACTCATTCTAAGTTTATATGAACAGGCAAAAGACCCAGAAATGGCTGACTGAATATGAAGGAAGAACAAAGTTAGAAGATTTACACAACTCCATTTTAAGACTTCCTGAAGGTACAGTAGTCAAGATAGTATAGTAATGGCAAAAGAATAAACAAATAGATCAACGGAACAGAATAGAAAGCCCAGAAAGAGACCTACATATATACAGTCAGCTGATCTTTGACAAAGGAGCAAAGTCATGAAGACAACAGAGAAAAGATAGATGCCTTTTTCAACAAATGGTGCTGAAACCACTGACTACCTACATTAAAGAGATGGAGTGGGGAGAGAGAGACCGCTTAAATACTGTCTTTAAACTCTTCACAGAATTAACTCAAAATGGATCACAGACCTAAATGTAAAATGCACAACTGTAAAACTCCTAGAAGTTAACATAGAAAATCTTGGTTCCTTTGGGTATGGCAAAAACTTAAAATATAACACCAAAGGCACAATCCATGAAAGAGATAATTGATGAGCTGGACTTCATTAAATTTTAAAATTTCTATACCACAAGACACTATCAAAGGAATGAAAAGGACTATGTATGCATCTCAGTGATAGAACAAGTGCTCTGCATGCAGGAGTGCTTAGGTTTGATCCCAGTACCACAAAAATGAATAAATGAATGAACAGAATGAAAAGACATGTCACAGATTCAGAGAAACTATTTGCAAAAAAAACCTGATAAAGACTATTATGCAAAATACACAAAAACAGTTAAAAACAATTTAAAAAACTAACAGCCCAATTAAAAAATGGACAAAGACACTGAACATATCTCAGTAAAGATATACAGATGGCAAGCCAGCATATGAAAAGATGTTCATTACAATAGGTCATGAGGGAAGCAGAAATTGAAACAACGAAATGTCACTACACACCTATGAAAGTGGTCAAATTCAAAACACGGACAGATGGCAAGGACGTGGAACAAAGTAAAATCTCATTCCTTGTTGGCAGGAGTGCAAAATGGTACCACCACTATTAAAGACAGCTTGGTAGTTTCTTAAAAAACTAGACATACTCTTTCCATACAATTCTGTAATTTAGCTCCTTAATATTTACTCAAATGAGCCAATACCTTATGCTTACACAAAACCCTGTGCACAGTTTTTACAACTTTATTCATAATTGACAAAACATCAAAGAAACGAATGTTTCCTTCAGGAGATGAATAAAAAAATTATGGTACATCTGGAAAATAGAATATTCTTCAGCACTAAAAGGAAATGGCCTGCAGCTGTAGCCCTGTGGCATCCGATCCCGTCAGGTCTTGGAAGCTAAGCAGGGTCAGGCCTGGTTAGTACCTGGATGGGAGACCGCCTGGGAACACCAGAAGCTGTAAGCTTGGAGAAGGACCTGGCAACCCCCTCCCAAAAATCAATCTGCCATTGAAAACCCTATGAATAACAGAGAAGCACTGACAATCGTGTTTCCCCTGTTGTACAGAGGGTTGCTATGAGTCGGATACCGACTCGATGGCACCTAACAACAACAACAACAAAAGGAAATGAGCCTTCAAGCCATGAAAAGCCATGGGGAAACCTTAAATGCAGATTACTGAGTGAAAACTAATCTGAAATGGCTCTATGTTGCATGATGGCAACTTTATAACACACTGGGAAAGGCAGAACTATAGAGATGGTTAAAGGCTTGGTGGCTGCCAAGGACTAGGGGTACTGGGTGGGTTGAAGATGCAGAGCATAAAGGATTTTTAGGGTAGTGAAACTATTTTTTATCTATAATGGTAGATTAATGTCATAAAGTTAGTCGAATTCTATAGAATGTATATACCAAAAGTTAACCTTAATGAAACCATTGACTTTGGGTAATAATGATGGTTGATAGAAGTTGGTAGTGGGAAAGCTGTGCATATGTGGGGTCAGAGGAAATATGGGAACTCTTTGTATTTCCATTCAATTTTGCCATGAATCTGAAACTGCTCTTAAAAAAAAAAGTCTATTAAAAAAAGTATGCCGGGCATGGTGCACAACAGATATCCTAGCAGCTGGGATGTTCAGGCAAGAGAATAAAGAGTTGGAGGCCAGCATGGGCTACATAGTTGAGACCATGCCTCAAAAAAAAAAAGTGCCCAAGTCCAAATAATCATCTAAAAAGACGTCTCCAGGATCATGTGGCAATGTAACTATATATATTTACCCTTTATATATGGTATTTTACATACCTACTCACCTACTAGAATATCAAGTAATACACATTTCTAAATCTTATTTAAAAATCTGTCTGAAAAGATTAATATTTCCTCCTCTTTTATCAGACAAAATCATCTAAGTGCTGCTTTTTAGAATGATTTTTTTCTAAATGAACTTTATACAAAAATTATCATTTAAGCTGGGTGCAGTGGCACACACCTATAATCCCAGTGGCTCGGGAGGTGGAGGCAGGAGGATCCCAAGTTTGAGACCAGAGGCAGTCTGCATAACTTAACGAGACCCTGTCTCAAAAAGGTAAAAAAAAAAAAAAAAAAAAAAAAAAAAAGGGCTGGGGTGCAGCGCAGTGGTACAGCACTTGCAAAGCATGCCAAGCGCAAGGCCCTGGGTTCAACCCCCAGGACCGCAAGAAAAAAAAAAATCATTTAAATCAGACATGTTCATTCGTTCAAAAAATTTTACACTGGGAACCAATTATAGGATAGACACTATTTTACACTAGAGAGATGCCAGAGGACGAAATAAAGTCTTTACCCTTATGTAGCTGCATTCTATTTGGAAACATTAGTAAAATAATGAAAAATAAAAAATATATGACATGGGGTATGAAGAAAAATCAAGCTGAGTAAGGAGAAAAGAAAGCACTGGGAGGAAGAGGAGATGAAAAGGAGGGGCCTCTTTTAAATAAAGTGGTAGACAAGGCTTCACTCATTAGGTTATACTTAAACTGACAGATCTAAAGGTAGTGAGTAGTAGGAGGACAAGTCCAAGAAGAGAATGTTTCAGGTAGTAGGAATGGCAAGTATACAGGTCCTAAAACCGAAGTATGTTCAGTGTTACAGACACAGCAAGGAGATGATACGGCAACAAGTTACTGAAAGGAAGGTAGGAAGTAAGACTGGAAAGGAAGCCAAAGTGCTTTACTGGGTTTTACAGGCCATTACAAGTGCATAGGCTTCACTTACTAATAAGATGGATGCCACAGGAGGGTTCTGAGAAGAGGAATAATGAGATCTCTGTATGTGAGTGAATGTGAGTGAGTGAGTGTGTGTGTGTGTGTGTGTGTGTGTGTGTGTGTGTGTGTGTGTGCGTGCGCGTGTTTTATAGTACTAAGGGGCTGAACCCAGGGGCCTTGCACATGCTTTGCAAGCACTCTGCTCCTGGGCTGCAACCCCAGCCTCTTTTTTATTTTTTATCTTGAGACAGGGTCTCACTAAGTTATGCAGGCTGCCTCTGGCCTCAAACTCATGATTCTCCTGCCCCCTCCTCCTGAGTCACTGGGATTACAGGCATGCACCATCATGCCTGGCCGAATTTGTAGACTTTAAAGGTATTAGGACAAGTAGGTGAAGAGGAAATGTACTGACAGTTGCTGAATAGTGAGAATATGCAGGTTAATCTCAGTTATCTTTGCTAGAATATAACATGGATAACCTCTAGTCCAATGTCCAATTTTCCTCTAAAATGCTGTGAGCCCCATCTGTATTTCCACCAGCACCTGCATTCTGGTCTTCCTTACTCTCAATCAGAACTGAGCCTTAAGCAGTTCTCAAGCCCCTCCAGAGCTTCTCTCACCTGCATCCCCAAACCCTTCCAAACTCCTGCAAATGAGTTCCAAAGGCCTAGGAACCCCACAGTTAAGTTTCTGCACAGCAACAACCCCAGTCTCTTGTACCAAGTTTCCATATTAGTCAGCTGTTGTCACTGTAGCAGAAAAACAACTCAAACAAACTTATGGGGGAAAAGGTTTATTGGGAGCTCACAGAGAATCAGTCCATAATGGCGGCAGGGCAGGCATGGCAGTTGTGGCGGCAGGGCCTGTGTCAGATAACTTCATGGCATGGCAGACCAGGAACAGAAAGAGACCTGAAGTTTCTTTGGAGAAACCTCCAAAGACCCACCCCCAGTGGTGTCACTTCTGCAAAGCTAAGATCTGCCTCCAAAGTTCCATGACTTTCACAAACAGCCAGCTGGGAACCAACATTAAAGAACACAACCTTTGGGGAACACTTGATATTCAAACCATGTCAGCCTTCTTTGATTCCTTAAACCTGCTATGCTTCTTTTCACCTCAAGGTCTCCAATCCATATATCTAACAACCCCTTATTTTTGTTAAATTAATTCGTATACATCCTTTGGAACTCTGCTTAAATATCACTTCTGCAAGTAGCTGTCCTTAACCACCTCCCAATCCCAACTAAATCAGTTACCTCTACAGTAAGGTCATAATACCCTGTACTTCTCCTTTGCTATTTATTGCAATTTTCAATCAATGTACTTAATACCTCTGTTCCCCACAAGAATTAAGTTGTATGAGGCCAGGATCCTCACACATCAAGTTAACGATTAATACATGCTTAAAATTGTTGATATAAGTTATTAATATATTGTTTAGTGAATATCTTATTAGTAAGTTGGGGCATCTGTTTCCAGTTATTACAGAGTAGCTTTTATCAGATCAATTCATAAGAAAAACCATAAGAACTGGCTTTATTTAAAAACAAGCACACAAAGAAAGTACCTGGGACGTAAGAGGCCAAAATATTTGAGAAAAGGGAAATACAGAAGTAAACCAGACATTCTTCACTACTTTGTCTTCCTGGGGCAACTAGTTGCACACACAGCTTGTGGCAATCTCACTGGGCTTCATAGACAGAAATTAGAGTTCAGAGCTATCAAGACAGTCAGGATTTGAGGGGCTAACATTCCAGAGAAAAGACAATCACAGAAAAGCAATTCTGAAAATCCTGTACTGCTTTTATCCTCAGAGTATTTACTAAATACTAACACTTCGGAAAATGGGAATACCAGAACACCTAATTGTGCTCATGAGAAATCTGTACATGAACCAGGAGACAGTTGTTCGAATAGAACAAGGAAACACTGAGTGGTTTAAAGTTGAGAAAGGTGTGCGTCAGGGCTGTATACTTTCACCCTATCTCTTCAATTTATACACTGAGCAAATAATCCGAGAAGCTGGACTTTATGAGGAAGAACGTGGCATCAAGATTGGAGGAAGACTCATTAACAACCTGCGTTATGCAGATGACACCAC
>VMDO01027964.1:0-24560 GCA_007922755.1 Pedetes capensis
TATGCAGTGATAAATAATTAGATGGAGATTCTCGTAAGTTTTCGTTTATTTGTCTCCACCTTTCTCATTTGTTTGGTCCAGTGTTCCTAGTGAAGGAAAGGTGAAGATCAGGGACAAATGGTGACTGAACTCTTGACATATTAACACTCTTTACACATGTCCATTGAAGCTGTGGCAGTGACAGGTCCATGTTAGAGCAAAGGATGATGAGGAGTCAAAGTTACCTCTTCTTTTTATCTCTTTTATGCTTTTGTGTTTCTTTTCTAGATGTCAGGAATAAAGAAGGGGAAATTAAAAACAGACATGACATTTTCTTCTCTACTGTTGACATTTTGAAAAAATAAAACATAACCAAATGCTTCCTTAGTCAGAAAGATCTACTCTGAAATTAAAGCACAAATGCCACTTTTTAAGTGAGTATATGAAGAATATTGGTTCTGGTTTTCTTCCTACACAAAATATCATTGAATAGTCTGTATAACCTTCTACACTGTAGGATTTTCACAAAACTGCCTCCTCAGGAAAGAATAGATTGTCCACAGCAAGGTTCCTAGATAATTGTTTCATGGTCTTGGTATGGACTATGATTCCCTTTAATTCAGCTTGAGTACTTTTATCTGGCAGACATTGTGTTAATTGGGAATACTTACTACATAACACACCATTCCTCTACTCACAGAGCTCATTATTAGCTCTGGAGAGAGACAAGAAATTGAAAAAATAATTTTCTTAAAATGAGATAAGAATTAGTAGATTAGTTGGTGATTCCATCCAGAAAGATGAGACTTTTAAGTTACCACTCATCTTTACTTCCTGTCTAAGCTGTTATGTTTCAATAAGAAAGGCAGCATTTAAAGATGCTCCTTCCAGAATTCTCTGCCACTCTCCTGGGCACATGCACTTTCCCTCAGGTTTTCAATCAAATACTAATTTAGGTAGTGCTTGAAAAGATTTTACAGACAAAAGTAACCTTCCAAAATAGTTTACTATAATATAGAAAAAGGATGTGGGTAGGCTTTACCTCATTGCGTGAATTATTTTTAAAAAATACAGTCCTCTCTCTGCTCTCAAAATTGTGCTTTGGCTGGCCTGAGAGAATAAAAACACCCATGTCATAAAATTCCTATCTGTGCTGAGGAAAAGAAGGCACCTCTGAGCTGCTGAGAGCAGTCTCTGATTACAACATGCAGGAATATGGAAACAACAGTCCTATGACCAGAAGGAATGATTATTCTACTGATACCCACAAGGAATGTGTTATAAACTCCAGACAGGACCACAAGCCCCAGATCATCACTATAGCCTCAATCAGTATTTTTATTTCATCCTTATGGGACTCTAAGTAGAAAATCTGTAACACTGTGCCTTCCTTCGAAACATACAAAGCTATAAGACAATAAATTTGCACTGCTTTAAGCAACTAAGTTTCTTGAAATTTGTTGTTCAACAATAGAAATGAATGCAATTAATAAGTATTAATACATATGAAAATATATGTTGTTCTTGTTCAGTGCCATTGAGTCAGGTCTAACTCATAGCAAACCAATGTACAACAGAATAAAACATTATCCAACACTGTACCATAAACACAATCTTTTTATGTTTGAGCCCATTGTTGCAGACACTGTGCTTCTTCTCATTTTGAGTCATGCCACATCAGCTAATGAGGTCCCAGGGGTTTTACTACATTCTCATCATTAAGATCAACTTTACTTTGAGAAGGGAACTCTTCCCCAGTTATTTCTTCAATGCCTCCCAGCCTGAGGGGCTCATTTTATGGCACTATATGTGGAAAATCTTCTTTGCTATTCATAGGATTTATAATGAGTAATTGTTCTGGGAGTGGGCTTTCAGGTCCTTCTCCCTACTCTGTCTTAATCTGGAAGTTCAACGGAAACTAGTCCATGATAGGTGGACCTGCTGATATCTGAAATGTCAGTGGCATAGCTTTCAGCATTACAGTTAATATGCAAGCCCCCATAGCAGAACAAGTTGACAAATGCATGGGGGGTGAAAATATATAGCTAACAGCAATTCTGGCTTTCTTGTGGCAAAAACTCACCCATCAAAAGGAATTTTGCAGAATTATTATAAATAATAGATATTTATATTGCTTATAAAGTAATGGAAACCTAAAACTATCTTTGTGTATGTTATTGTCATATTATATATAATATATAATAGAGAAAGTTATACTTTCTCAGTTAGAAGTCAGAAAGCAGTAAGCCCAGCAGTCTACTGCCTCAAGAGATGGAGATTTGGAAGGTTGTAAGGACAATATCTTATTAAGGGGACAGATATTCCTTCAAATTCTTGATCTTATCCTCAGGTATATCTATGTTCTGGGCTTAGGCTGGTCTTTTTAGGTTGTAAAACAGGTTTTCCTCTTTAGTGCAGGAAGGTCCCGCCTAACCCAAACAAGAAGGAACTTGTTGTTGTCCTATGTAAAGGATGTTACTGGCCACTGACCATACCATTTTTAAATGGTACTATCTGACAGCAATCATGCTATTTGTAGAGGATATTATCTACGAGGCAATACTGACCACTGATCAAACTATTTGTCTCATTGATATTCATTTGCCTCAAAATAATGCCTGGGATGCAAATGGCTGCAGAGGACACTTTTTCATTGCTTTTTCCTGTCTAATATCTCCTATTCTAGTAGATAAATTATCAGTCATATTTAGATTGGCATAGTGTCATATCTCATTGTTTTACTTCATTTCACACTAAATGTACTCAACCACATGAAAAGCTGTTGTAACCCTGGGCTCTAAGTGTCCATTAGCTTCTGTAACTGAGCAGGAAACCTTTTGTATAAATATGTATAGTTATGCTGAAGAGAAAGATCTCTCGTTTTCAAAATATTTCAAAAATCTCAAATAAGTCATTAATCTGAAAGTTGATCATAAGTTATGCCTTCCTAAGATATGGTTGTTATTATGTTATTTCTCATATCTGAAACATGGGCAGTTGTTCATTACCAATAAGATACAGATTTTGATCTTGCCTTCTTTGCAAATTTCTAGGATAGACCATGCCTATATGTTCTCATGTCTCCTTTCCCTTAATCTTGAATGACTCTGGGCTCAGATCTTGTGCCTGTCACAGTGTTCTATTGGTCCTATAGCCTGACTGTTTTGTTGAGCCTGCCTCCAAATCCCTAGTGTAAATATTTTGTCCTTTAATTCAATAATTGTTTATTGACCCATTCTTTCTTTACCAGGAGTTGTACAGTAGCCCATTGATCCTTCTCTTCAGTTCACCTGTCCATATCTATGTTGTTGTTGTTGTTAGGTGCCATCGAGTCGGTATCTGACTCAGCGACCCACATAGAGTTTTCAATGTCTGACTGTTTCGGGATTGCCTTGGGAGTGGATTGCCAGGTCCTTCTCCCATTTTTGCGGTGCTGGGAATTAAACTCAGGACCTCAGAGACTGCAGCACAGAGCTCTACCAACTGAGCTAAATCCCAGCCCGTCCATATCTATACAGGTGCCCAAAGTCAAGGTTTATCTTAAGTCTTTGCATACCATAGTCACCACTTCCAGAATACCACCCCTCTCCAATTTACCAGTTTGAATATAGTGCGTTATTGAATTCAATCACAGTTACTTTCTTTATACCTGTTCTACCATTATATAGCAATAGTACATTCCTCTAATCTCTGGAGCATTTACAGTTAACCCTTCTCTGGACCATTTAGTAGTATGTATATGTACACCACAATGACACATAAACTAAATTGAACTTGAGTCATGTGTATCTAGTGTAGTTTTTACTCATAGGATATACGTTGTATTTGTATATTTATCTGAAAATAGTAGAATAGATATTCTTCATGATTAATCATTGCATTTTTTGTTGTTGTTGTTAGGTGCCGTCGAGTCGGTATCCAACTCATAGCAACCCTCATAGGGTTTTCAATGGCTGACTGTTTCAGGATTGCCTTGGGAGTGGATTGTCAGGCCCTTCTCCCATTTTGCGGTGCTGGGAATCAAACTTGGGACCTCAGAGACTGCAGCGCAGCCCTCTACCAACTGAGCTAAATCCCAGAATATTTGTCCCCTTAATAAGATATTGTCCTTACAACCTTCCAAATCTCCATCTCTTGAGGCAGTAGACTGCTGAGCTTACTGCTTTCTGACTTCTAACTGAGAAAATATAACTTTCTCTATTATATATTATATATAATATGACAATAACATACACAAAGATAGTTTTAGGTTTCCATTACTTTATAAGCAATATAAATATCTATTATTTATAATAATTCTGCAAAATTCCTTTTGATGGGTGAGCTTTTGCCACAAGAATTTTTAGACAGGTTATTTCATTGTAAAATAAATCTTCAGGGCATTCTGTCTCTCTTTTTTCCTGTTTGTTCAGCGCACTGATATCATTAAGGCCAATTTCTCCTACCTCTGTATATTAAAATAATCAAGAGGAAAGCCATCTAGCTAAACATAATAGTTAAGTCCCCATAAACCATAAACCCATTTTGAGAAGTGATTATCTATATGTTTTCATACATATAGAAAACCTGGGTTTAAATTTTATCTCTTTTACTTTGTAGGTTGTTGTGTTCAAGCTAATTTCTTAATAAGCAAATGATTTAGTTTGCTAATCTACACACACACACACACACACACACACATAACAGCCTTCTGTAGATTAAAAGTTAGCAAATTAGTGTGTATAACCATTAATTATTTTTTGTTATTGTCATTATACATATGGATATAGGATGGTTTGCAGAGTTCAATTTTGTTTGTCAAGAGCATCCTCTCAAATAACACTCTGTAAAAAAGAATATTTTCTTCAACAGAAATAACTTTTCTGATTACTTTCCAAATCCAGGAGATGAGAATTCTGAAAGATAACTTTCATTATTATAGCATGAAGTGTTCTCATTTTAGTTATTACCACATTTGAAAAGATATTGTTTGATTCCCCATAATCCTTTGGCATTTACCAGTTTTGTTTATTAGTTTTGGAATATATTCAAGATTGTAGCCAGTTTGGCTTAAGTTTGAAGATCTTACAAACCAAATACAGCATAGCTGTTTTGCTTTAATGAAATTGCTCTGACAGATTACACTTCCACTAGCCTTATTGACACTTATTTTTCAGACTGTTTCCACATAAATGCATAAATATTTATACCTCTAAGAAAATAAGAACAAAAACCACCTGAAATGACTCTGATATTTATTTTATAGAATACTTATCTTGATATTCACAGTAGGAACACACTCATTATTAAATATTTAATGAACTATAAGATGAAAATAAATATTATTTTTGAAAAGTGATGCTCTAGGAATTACTTGCCATATCATATTGTGGTTTAGATTTGGAATGTTCCCATCCCAAGAAATATGTTTGATATATTAGGTATGTTAAATCTGATTTGATAATTACATATTGTAAATATGAATTGAAATATCATAATGTAATCATATATATATATGATACTTGTATATATATATGTGTGTGTGTGTCAACTGAAAAATTTTAAACTGGCACATCTCTGTAATCTGAATGACTCCAGAGATTGAGACAAGAAAATTTCCAGATCGAAGCCAGAGCAACCCACACAACTTAGTGAAAACCTGTCTCACAATAAAAATATAAAAGGGCTGATGCTGTGGCTCAGTGGTGGAGCACTTTCAATCCTCAGTGCCACAAAAATCAATCAATCCATAAATAAATAAATAATTTCTTTTAAATGAAATATTGCTTCAAAATCACTATTAATGTTATATTTTTTATTTGGAAATATTGAATAATTTTAAACTGTCATAGTCACAAGACCCAATTATGTTGACATTTGGAGAACACCTTGTACTGGACTAAGCAGATTTTGAATAAAGGATTAAAATTAACTATCATTTATATAACTTTTGAATATTATCACCTATATTTTCTTCAGTATAGTAATGGTGTTATCCAAAAGCTATTTTACATGGTTTACAAAGTTGAAATATGTTTGTTGTTATTCTTAGGTGCCACTGAGTCAGGTACTACTCATAGCAACTGTATATACAACAGATGAAACATTATCTGACACTGTGCCATACCCAGCACTGTGTGGGTGCTTCTCTGCTATTCATAGGGTTTTCACAGGCTGATTTTTTTTTTTTTTAAGAAGGAGTGGACTGCCAGGTCCTTCTCCCAAGCCTGCAGTGCCTGGTATGCCCAAGTGGTCTTCCATTCAAATACTGATCAAATTTGACCTGCTTAGCTTCCGAGATCTGATGGGATCAGATGCTAGTACCAAAGAGACAGAAATATGTTTAAGGAGTCTAAGTTACATAATCAAAATAACCTAAGATATATGTGGTAAAGTTCTGACATGAACTTAGCTTACTTGACTTTAGTTCCTTGCATTAGCCTATGTTGAATATTAGACTCCTCTCTGGTAAAGGAATCACTTTTATTTCTATTTCATTACATGGAATATTTTATTACCTAAAATAGAGTATGTCAGCAAATCTTTAAAGAATATGCTGTATATTCAACTTCAGGTACATGCACTATGATTATAATTGGATTTACAGCTAATTTTCTACACTAAATAAGACATTTGTTCTACTAACTCCACAATGACCAAAATAGTCTATTATATTTTAATTTAATATTCTCATCTTGTAAAACATGAACATATATATTTGCAGAGTTTTGAAAATAAGCCCAAGGATTTGAATGAAACTTTATCTTAGAATGTAAATTATTAGGGCCTCAAGGAAAATATTATTGATTGATTCTGTCCATATGCCATTGTGATTGCTTGTTTCTCATTCTGTGTCTTCACATTTGCAACTGACCTTATTTTTACAAGAGTATTTGAAGGAGTAGTTCAACATGGTGAAATTATATTAGATTTAGACTCATTTTCCTTTTACAAATCTCAAGTAGATGCTCCTCTTCTGACATCCATTTCTGCGGATACTCTACCCATGTCAATGTTTGAAGCTGCAGTAATTGAAACCTGAAAGATACTTATGCATACTTAAAACATTTGCTTCCTAATTGGTTAGATAGTAAATCTACTATTTCTCACCAGAGAAATAAATTTTTAAAAAATCCTAATTTCCACCTACAAAAGTTATAGTAATTTCAATTCTTCAAAATCCAGTCATTCAGGAAGTTATTAATTTAAATCAGTGGTTTTGACATATTTTTCAAGGTTTACTCCTCCCTGAAAAGAATGGTATAAAAGAAAAGAAAAGAAAATGAAAAATATCAAAGGTGTAGAAACATCAGCTCTCTGAAATGCTAATATTTTTCTAATGCATGTCTCCTATTTAAAACAAATCTGTGAAATCATTATTACAAGATTTGATGTAAGTGAAAAGCATCTTGTCTACTGATTGACCATAAGAAACAAAATACAAACCATAATTGTGAAATTCTTAAACTAAATGATAAAGGGAAAAAATGGTGCTGGTGGTGTGGCTCAGTAATATATTATTTGCTTCATATGTTTGAGGCCATGTGTTCCATCTTCAGCGCTGTATAAACAACAACAAGAAGAAAAGACAAAACAGAAAGAGGAGAGCAGTTATAGAGAGAAATGTACAAAGAATTAGAGACTTCATGTTAAGTACTGAAGATACAATACTTGTTAACTATAACATGTTAGATATGCTAGGCATAGTATCTATTACAGACAGTAATATTACAGACAGTAATATTGCTTCAGGGTCGGGGTTTAGCTCAGTTGATAGAGCACTGGTCTGTACTCTCTGAGGTCCTTGGTTCAATACCCCGTGCCACAAAAATGAGAGAAGGACATGGCATTTCACTCCAGAAGCAATCCCGAAACAATCAGACATTGAAAACCCTATGAGGATTGCTCTGGATCAGACCTGACTCAATGGCACTGAACAATAACAACAACATTGAGCTGCAAGTGGGGAAATAAAATGAAAGAGAACATTGTATGAAATATCTAGATGGAAACAAAGTACAGTAATTTCCTCTCACTAGATCCTAATGCCCTGACTCTTTTTTTTTTTTATTGAGGATAAAAAAAAAAAAAAAGAAAGAAAAAAAAAGACAGAGAGAGAGAGAGAGAGAGAGAGAGAGAGAAAGTAAATGCTTGTTTAGTTTCCGAGAGGATCATTTAACACGACTCAGTTGCAGTTAGCACTAAATGACAAGAATGCTTTGCTAACAAACTCGAAAACATATACAAAGGTAAAACTAGCTTTATTCTTTTCATGGATATTTAAGGAGACAGACAGGGTTATATTTCAGTACTTCACTATCAGAGTTTATAAATACATTGGCATACAATTTCAAGTAGCTCTCAACAAAGGTACAAATGGGGCTGACATCTTAAAAACATGTAGGCAAAACTATTTATTTATTTGTTTCCCAGAAAGAGTCTTTGTAAAATGAGCTGCTGTTGTTTTTGTTTTGTTTTGTTTTGTTTTTCTTATTTTGTATGGAGCTGCACTGGTTTTAGGTTCAGCAAAACCTATAGAACTATTGACTCTCCCTATATTCTTCTTCATTTGTAAGAAGGGAATAATACTAATACTCTCTTAGAGTAATTGTGTAAATCTAATCCTTGTGAAGAATACTTTAAGTTATAACAATCAGCATCCACCCAGGAAAGCAGAATTGCCTCCCAAAATATTTAAATAACAAAGCATTTGTCATACTGGTAATGGAAGAACTGTGAAGCCAAAGTGGGAATGTGAAGTATTTTGCAGTAGCAGAAGGTGCAGCAAATTCTAAGTATATTATTAAAGGAACAGTGGTAATGCTGGGAGGGATGGTGAGCCAATGGCTGCTGGAATGCTGACATAGTTCTAGGTTTGTCAGAGCTATACTCCAGGAGTGATATGTAAACTGCCAGAAAAAAGGAGGAAAAAAGCCCTGGTTTCTTCCTCAGCTCCACCCTGTAATCTCTCACTACCACTTCATATTGATTTAACCCAACCACTGTCTGTTGCCACAAAAATCTAGAAAATGCAGCCTGTAGTTTCAGACCTCTGTTACAGAGTCCAGCACCAGGGAGGCACAAAGTGTATTCAAGAAAAAACAAAACAGAATTGGCTCATGGTTCACATAATATGTGCTTAATAAGTGTAATGTCTTTAATATCATCCATTACTTCATCTAATCTCATTCATTTTGAAATATGTATATAGTCCTACATTTTGCAAAAGTTAATGTCGTTTGGCAAGATAATTCCATAAAATGTGGAATGATTTTTTATTAAGAAAATCATTGAACTTTCCTCAGAAAAAAGTAATTTAACAAAGTTAAACAGGATTTTTATTTTAGTCTTTTGAGAATATCATCTTGAATAGTGGCTCTTGAAAAAAGAAATTCGGTATTTTGTTTCACAAACTTATTTGACCTTGGAATATTTTGTCTTTGATCAAACACTTTTAGGGAACTAGGATCTTTACCTCTTCTCTTATGAAGTCTATTAACATATAATTTTGATTTTTCTTGCTCATATTGATGTCATTCTGAGGATAGACCACAACTACTAACATAAAGAGGCAATATCAACATCAGGAATTAATTTCAAATTGTTATGATTCCAAATTCTCAATTAATCCAAAGCTATTCAACATACTGAATCATGTACATTGTTTCTCAAATCATCAAGGGTCCCAGGTTGCCAGATCCTGAGATAGGCAACTTCTACAAGGCAAATTTAAGTAGAAATGGATTATGACATGTTATTTCACAGCCTGGTCTGTGGCCATTTCCCAGCACTCATCCAATCCTCCTTCTTTCTCTTCATCTTGACTATTATCCAAGGATTTCTGCTAACCCAGTGATTTTGCTTGCAGTGATTCTTTGTTCTCCTATCCCTTTGCACTTGACATAAGCCATCCAGTGCTTCAATTCTCAACTCAAATATTGTAAAATCTGTTCAGATGTCCCTCTATACAAAATTAATTATTCTTCCCATTTAGAGATAATTTTACCTGCTATGGTCTTCTATTATGCCAGTTGTCATACTGAATCACAGTTAGCTAGACACTTTTCTGATACTCTGATATGATATAAATGCTAAAGTTAGGGGTTACATTTTTTAGTTGTCTCTATCATCAGCTCTTTGCATAGTAGCTGGAATTTTAAAGTCATTCAAAAAATTATTCAAACAAGTTAACATTTGGCTCCTAGAAATTTGCAAAACAAAGAAAAGCATAGTTTGGAAATTACTATTATGTCCCATTAGTTAGAAAACTACCTAAAGGATTTAATTTACACTATATGTAAAGGCACACTTTTGACCTATACATCCTATTAAAATATTATTCCATGGCAAAATTTATTTAGCCCTCAGTCTTCACTAAGCAAATTTGATATGCACCCCAATACTTCTAGAAATTTTGGTATTCATCTAAGTACTTTTCCTCCTGTGTAAAAGTGGATACTCTCTGTTTTACCCCCAAGGCATATTCAAGCCTGAAAAGGGCTATAGTAATCCAAAAAAAGAAGTGTACACTGTTCATTCCAGCAAACCATGACTATCAAAGAGAATGCCAAAGGGCGTTATTCATTAAAAAATGAATTAACAAGGCTTTCTACAATTTTGCTGCAGATTTTTTTTTTACAAAGGACTAAAAGAATGCATGATGCAGTAGATTCAAAAGCAACAAATACATTCTGGCAACTATTCAAATGCAAATTCAGCTATGCTGAGTGTTCAGGTGACAGCCCTGGTGTTTATATATTGTCTATCATTGTAACAGTGAAGCACTCAGACAATCTAATTAGGTTATTAAAATTACCTGTTTGAGAGAGACCAGATTCCTCTGAAAGGCTTCTATTTAAAGCTATTTTTGAATGGCAGAGAAGGGTGTACCAAGATCTCTTATGTAAAGAGAAAGCTCATGAAAATAAACATGAAACCAAATGAAAACAAATTGAAATACAAAAACAAAACAAACAAAAAGTCCAAAACACAGTGAGTTAATTAGTCCAAGAATTATTTTTAATTTCTGTATAGTTACTTAATGTTAGTTGAGATTATATCATGATAGCTGATATGCAGTATTATATTTCAAATTTCTGACTTTTCCTGACAAAACAAGAGCAGTGTGAGCCATTCTTGCATTGGAATGCACTTGGTCTATCGTGTATCTTTCCTGTGTCCACACCATTATTTTTCAGTGATTCATGGTTTTATAGTACGTGCAATGCTCTTTGAAAAATATTTCTAGATCAACCAAAAATAGGGACTCATCCTTACTAAGAATGGACACTATCCACCAGCTTGATATCAGAGAGTATGAATTATGATGCACCTGTAGCAAAATGAAACTTTTATGGGTTTGGCCCGAGCTATTTCTAATGACTTGTCCATAAAATACTCAGCTAAATGAACTTTAAATACACTTTTGTTTGTAGTAAACTGAACCACTAATTCAACCACTTTTAAAGAATGACATCTAATAAAATTGTACAAGCCATATGAATGACAACAGCGATCTAATACTTTCTATTTAATACCTGACATGGCTTCTTTTGTGCACATCCTAGCCAATACAAAAATAAGTACTTTTCTGAGCCAGGTGCTATAGCACATGTCTATAATCCCAGTGACTCAGAAGACTTAAATCATAGGATTCCAAGCTCCAGGCCAGAAGGAGCCTGCTCAATTTAGCAAGACTCTGTCTTGGAATAAAAAAAATAAAAAAGTGTTGGGGACTCAATTCGGTGGTACAGCACTTGCCTATCATGCACAAGGCCATGGGTTCTAACCAGAGAAGAGAGAAAAAAAGTACTTGTCACATTACTAGGTTTAAAAAGTCAGCAATAAGGTAAAAAATAATGGTATATGTTGAGTCTGATGGAATTTGGACAACAAAATAATTAGTATATTCTGTGATTCCTTTTTCTCATAGTTTGTGCAAAGTGAAATGTTGTAAGAGTATTTATTTGGTTAAAAACATTCTAACATTATAGTATTACAAGTAGTGGTCTGCTATTCCCATTTTTTTGTGGTGTGATCCGTAATTTGTTATTATCTACATAGTCAAATGCCTTTGCATAGTGAATGAAACATAGATAGACATCTTTCTGATATTCTCTGTTTTCGGCTAATATCCATCTGACATCAGCAGTGATGTCCTTGGTTCTTTACCCTCTTCTGAATCTGGCTTGATTTTCTGGCTACTCCCTGGCTACTCTATATACAGCTGGATTTGGTTTTGAGTGATCTTTAGTAAAATTTTGCTTGCATTTGATATTAATGACATTGTTCAATAGTTTCCACATTCTGTTAGATCCCCTTTCTTGAGAATAGGCACAAATATGGATCACTTCCAGTCACTTGGCCAGGTAGTTGTTTTCCAAATCTCTTGGCATAAACATATTAGTACCACCAGTGCTGCATATTTCTTGAAACATTTCTACTGGTATT
Organism: Pedetes capensis; assembly: GCA_007922755.1. Taxonomy (NCBI): domain Eukaryota; kingdom Metazoa; phylum Chordata; class Mammalia; order Rodentia; family Pedetidae; genus Pedetes; species Pedetes capensis. The sequence continues at coordinate 12,409 of VMDO01027964.1, forward strand.
CCATCAATTCCTGGAGGCTTGTGTTTTGTCAGTTCCTTCAAGGTAGGTTCTATTTCGTCTTTCAGTACCATTGGTTCCTCATCATATGCATCCTCTTGAAATGGTTAGTTATCTACCAGTGTATTATTATTATTATTATTATTTTGTATAATGACTCTGTATTCTTTCCATGTTTCTTTGATGTTTCCTTCATCATTTAGTATTTTCTCTGTAGAATCTTTCAGTTTTGCCACCCAACACTTGAATGTTTTCTTCAATTCCTTAAGCTTGAGAAAAACAGAGCATGTTCTTCCCTTTTGGTTATCTGTCCTCAGCTCTTTGCACATATCATTATAATATGTAATTTTGTCTCCTTGAGCTACCTTTTGAAATCTTCTGTTTAGTTCCTGACCTTCATCATGTCTTCATGGGCATCATGTCTTCAAGGGCAACTTCCAGAGTCTGTTTTGTCATGTAATTTGGTCTTTACTTTTATTCCTATCTTTTTAATAATCTTTTGCTTTTCTCATGAATGATATTTTTGATGTCATGCTACAATTAGAATGTCCTTCTATCATTTGTGTCTAATGCATTACACCTGTTCTTGAGGTGGTCTCTGAACTCAGGTGGGATATCCTCAAGTTCATACCTTGGCTCTCATACTCTTATTCTTATTTTCTTTATTTTCACTTTGAATTTGCATATGATCAGTTGATGATCTGATCCAGAATCAGCACCTGGTCTTGTTCTGACATTTGATATGGAGTTTTTCCATTGTTTCTTCCACAAATGTGGTCAGTTTCTGCTATGTTCTGGTATGTTCCATCTGCTTGCAGCCACAGCACTGTGGTGGTCAATCCCGTTAGATCATCAAAGCTCAGCAAGTCAGGCCTGGTTAATACTTGGATGGGAGACTTCCTGGGAACACCAGATGCTTCAGGCTTGGAAGAAGGACCTGGCAACCCACTCCAAAAAAACAATAAGCCATAGAAAACCTTATGAATAGCAAAGAAGCATTGACAATAGTGTTTCACCTATTGTATGTAGGATTGCTATGAGTTGGACACCAACTTGATGGCACATAACAACAATAACAACAACAACATGTTCCAAGTGGTGAAGTCCATGTGTTGTCACCGTTTATATTGGAGAAAAAACATATTTGCTATGAAAAGATCTTTGGTCTCATAAAATTCTATCATGTGATCTCCAGCATCAATTGTCACCAAGGCCATATTTTCTGATTATTGAGCCTTCTCCTTTGTTTCCATGTTTTTCATTTCAGTCTTCAGTAATTATCAGTACATCCTGATTGCATGTTTGATCCATTACAGATTGCAGAAGGATTTGACTGTGTGGATCATAACAAATTATGGATAAAACTGAGAAGAATGGGAATACTAGACCACCTAACTGTAATCATAAGGAATCTGTACATTGACCAGGATGCAGTAGTTCAAAAGTTTGAATAGAACAAGGAAACACAGTTTGGTTTAAAGTAGAGAAATGTGTGCATCAGGGCTGTATCCTTTCACCAAACCTCTTCAATTTCTATGCTGAGCAAATAATCTGAAAAGCTGGACTTTATGAAGAAGATCATGGTATCAGGATTGGAGTAGACAACCTGCATTATGAAGATGACACAACTCTGCTTGCTGAAAGTGAAGAAGATTTGAAACATTTACTGATGAAGATCAAAGAACATAGCCTTCAGTATGGATTTCGACTCAACATCAACAAAACAACTATATCACTGGGTCAATATGCAACTTCACAATAAATGGAGAAAAGATCAAGGTTGTCCATGACTTTGTTCTACTTGGTTTTACAATCAACACCTATGCAAGCAGCAGTCGGGAAATGAAAAGACACATGGCATTGGGAAAATGTGTGGCAAAAGATCTCTTTATTGTATTGAAAAGTAAAGATGTCACACTGAAGACGAAGGTGCATGAGACTCATGCCATGGTATTTTCAGTCGCATTATATGGTTGTGAAAGCTGGACACTGAACAGAGAAACAGGACAAAAATTGATGCTTTTGAGTTATGGTGAGGGAGATGAATAGTGAATATACTATGGCCTGCCAGAAGAACCAAAAGATCTGTCCTAGAAGATATGCAACCAGACTGCTCCTTGGAAGCAAGGATGGCTAGACTGTGTCTTATATATTTTGGACATGTAATTAGAGGGGACCCATCCCTGGAGAAGGGCATCATGTTTGGGAGAGTGACAGGTCAATGAAAAAAAGGAAAACCCTGAACTAGATACAGAGTCTGCAACAATGGACTTAAACATAAATAAGATTGTGTACCTGGCACAGAAGAGGGGAATATTTCATTCTGCTGTACAGAAGGTAGCTATGAGTCAGATTTGACTCAACAGCACCTAACAATGAAGCATTAATTTTATGTGAAATTTGTGTTATTATCTTGATCTAATTCCATTTAAGAGTGGTCCCCAATCTTTTAAATATCAAGGACTGGTTTTGTGGAAGACAGTTTTTCCACAGACCAGGTGATAAGATGGGGTAGAGTGTGCAGATGTAAAGGTATGGATGGTTGGGGATGATTCAAATGTGGAGCGGTTATAAATACCGATGAAATCATTCACCTCTTGCTGTGCAGCCCAGTTCCTAACAGGCTAGGGACTTATAACAGCCCATCTTATGGCTGGGGGGTCAGGGACTCTTCCATATAGAATGATAGGAACTTATAGAACTTAATCACTGCAGAAAAAAGTGGAATAAATCTTTCTGACTTTAATGCACATTTTAGGGTAAACTAAATTTTGGCTTTTTTTTTTTTACAAAGAGTATGTTCATAATTTCAGCAATGCATACAGCACTATTTGTGCAGAAAAACAAATAGAAATAGTTTCTATTTGTTTGTTAAATAAATGAAATTTAAGCAGCATTGATCAATAGGAACATTTTATCCTACTTAAACAAAAGAAATATTCTTGACTAGTAGATAATTTCCAGGCTGAACATACCAAAGCAACACTGTAAAGTGGCCCAATTGAGTTCAGGCTTATTGCTATGAGACCTCTGCCTGTGCTTCAGCCAATCTGGGGTATCTGGAGTTTTTAGGATACTATATACATTTAATAACCTTACCTATGTTGACCTTGACATTTTCTCTATCCACAGAAACCTTTTTGCTAAACACTACACACAACCACTGGATAGTTTTATGTTTCAAGGCATTTCAAAATCAAATGCTAACTAAAATGGAACTAACATGACTAAATCTCAAAATCATAAGGTTAAACAAATTCATGGTTGTAAATCTATATGTACCATATAATACTATTATTTAAATATTTTTTAAAAAATACATAAAACAATATAATATAAATAGATATCTTAATATAATGTAATACCATTAATATAATATAATATAAATTTTTAGATATGTAAAGATGCAAACCTGAAGGATATGTCCAAATTCAGTACAGTGTTTATTTTAAGGATTGGGAGTCCTAGAATGAACATAAGCTGAAAGAATAACTTTTTTATTTTGCAGTATGTGGAGGTTGAACCCATGGCTTCTCACATACATTGCAGGTGCTCTACCATGTCAAGGTCTTGAGAAATTACACCGCCTGCCTTTGGCCTAAAACTTGCAATCCTTCTGCCTCCTCCTCCAGAGTTACTGAGATTACAGGCATGCCCCATCACACCCCACTCTAGAGAATGAACTGTATGTGCTGTATTTTATATCAAGAGACAAAAAGCTGGAGACATGGCACAGGCCTGTAATCCCAGCACTGTGGGAGGCAAAGGTGGGATGATCAGGAATTCCAGACCAGAGGCAACCTGTGCAATTTAGGGAGATACTGTCTCAAAATAAAAATTATAAAAGGGGCCGGTGGTGCAACTCAGTAGTAGAGTACTTGCTTACCAAGTGTGAGGCAAATGGGTTCAACTCTCAATACTGCAAAAAGTAAATAAATATAAAAGTAAAAGAGAGAGAGAGAGAGAGAGAGAGAGAGAGAGAGAGGAGAAGAGAAGAGAGAGAAACATATACAAAGAAGGCTCTGAGAAATTATTAATGTGTATTTAATTTACAAATGAGTTTATAGATATCTATTTCATTATTTTTTACTATTTTGTAGTTCAATGACAGAGTCAGTGATCTCAAACCTTCAAAAGGGTTAGGAGATTTTTGCTTCATATCCTCTTGTATTATGAGAGAATAATTGTTGTATAATTTTTCAAGATACACATTCAGATAGGAATGTGTTGTAAAACTGGAGAAAAACTCTGGTATCAGGTAAAAATACAGTAAAAGCAAATTCTTCTCAAATTTGAATCTCCACTCATCTTTTTAAGCTTCTTGGTATAATGAATGACTAAATCATTAAGGATTATATATTTGAAAAAGGTTTTATCTCCTTTCCAAATCATAATGAGTAAAACATAAAAGACTTTTCCTTTCATTGCAGAATTGTTTTAATGCTTAAATCCTGATGTTATTTGCCTTCAGCATCTATTGAAAAGCAATACTTGTCAACTTCAGATTTGACCTAGATACAATATTGAACCTCATTTCTTCATTTGCTTCCTTTATGTAATAATAATAGTTAATAATAGTACCTACCTCCAAAATTTGGGGTTTTGTTTGTTTTGTTGTGTTATATTTTAGTTTCATGAAGACTATATAGTTAGTATTGTAAAGGGTTTGGGAAATTTCCTGGCACAATCATGTCTACATTTATTCCTGTTAGGTGCTGTGGAATCAGATCCTTCTCATAGTCACCCTATGTACAACAAAATGAAACACTACCCTACACTGTGCCACATCTGGCATTATTATCAGTGCTTCTCTGGTATTCATAGAGCTTTCGATGGCTGATTGTTTCAGGAGTGGGTTACCAGGTCCTTTGTCAAGCCTACAGCACCCAGTATTCCCAGTCCAGCTCCCATCTAAGAACTAACAAGGCCTGACCCTGCTTAGCTTCCAAGACCGCACAGAATTGGATGCCAGCATGGTATGGCTAAAGGCCTTATGTCTAAATTGTTGGTGTTGCTATGTGACATTAAGCTAGGTCCAATTCATAGCAACCCTATGAACAGGAGAACGAAAAACTCCCCTCACTGTGCCACACACTGCACTACCTCAGTGCTTCTCTGCTATTCATAGGCCTTTGATGGCTTACTGTTTAAGGATTGTTTCAGGAGTGGGTTGCCACATCCTTGTGCTCTTTTTGTGGTGCTGGGAATTGAACCCAGGTCCTCAGAGAGTGCAGAGTAGCACTCTACCAACTGAGCTAAACCTCAACCCACATGTAAATTAGCGTTGTTAAATTTAAAAGGTGACAGGGTGTGATGGGTATGTAAACAACTGTGCCAGTAAATGATGCTTGCCCTATGAAATTATTTAATATTGTATGAGAAAACTGACGTAAGGCAACATTTTCAGGGCTATAGTTAATAATCACTTTTGGCAAGTTGATTGTTATCTTAATTTGATTTCTGCTGCTATACCATAGTACCACAGACTGGGAAGTTTATAAAGACTTTTTCTCATAGTTCTAAGGCTGGAAAATTCAAACTGAAGGGCTGTATCTGATGAGGACCTCCTTGCTGTGTTATAAAATGGAGAGGGGGAGGGGAGAGAACAAGAACAGTAAAGAGAAGGCAAGAAGAGCTGAAGTCACAGCAAACCCAACCCAAATTAATCCAAGCACAAAGGCAGAGCCCTCAAGCCATAAACATTTTGCATGAGGCCCTCCTAACAGTTGCATTGGAGATGAAGTTTCTAACTCAGGAACTTTGGGCTACATATTCAAACCATAGATGTGTTTATTCAGTAACAGTGGTGGCAAAAAATGCCACCCTCAGCCTCCTATGATACCATGTTTAGCCAGGAGCCTCCTGAGCCTAACAGCTGATGTTTTACCATTTGGATAAAAATGTCTCTGCATCTAGTCTTCCTTCAACATATAAACTTGCACAAGACTACTATCAAAAATATTATTTAATATTAAGAAATGTATCTATTCTATTCTATAAAATACAGGAACCCAATATCTGTAAGACCTGGAGAACAGAACAAATAGAGAAAATTATTTCAAACAGGAATCTTGAAGCTTAAAACTAAAAATACTTATGTTACATTTAAGGGTTTGCTTTTTTAAAAAAATGCAGACGAATCTGCAAGAGCAGGAAACAATGTTGCAAGGCCTGTTGAGTTTCCCTGAGAAAGTTCCATGACCAACACTGTGAGAGAAATGTTTGGGTAGGAGTGAATGTGTGAAAGAGTACCCAATTCAGCTTCATACCCATCACTGGTCAAATGAGGCCTTTGACAATAATAAGCTTGATAGATGTTTTTTTCTACCTGTATATTTTCATCTTTCTCAAAATCCTGATACTTTCTAAATTGAACAACATCATAAAAAAACTGATTTATGCTGAAGAAGAGAAATACTAACAAATCTGGCATACTAATTTATTCATTAGGAAGTAGAAAATAAGAGTTCTGGCAACTAAATAAGTGTATGTCCTCAAACAAACCAGAATTTCTTGTCTACTTGGCTTCCTAATACATGAAATAACAAAATTGGAATGAAATCTCAGGGTCTATATGAGGTTTAAAATTCCTTGGTTCTATGAGTCATCTCCTTGTTCACCTTCCAAGTGGAGCCTACACTGGCCCTAAAATGTATAAAGGGTCAAGCCTTCCTTCCAAGTACCAGAGGTCACTACCATTGACATCAATGGAAATTGCCTGTGTCCTTTAAGCCTGCATTGCTCAAAGATCATGTCTTCTGAATAATTCCAAGAACAGAAGGAACAGTTTGACGTGAACAAGAGGGTAAATGCTAGTGCCATAATTCTCAGTTGCCTGTCACAAAAATTGGAGGCAGAGCTCATTGCAATCAGGGATGATTTCTGTGAAGGAATAATAAAGAGAAAAGCTGTCACTGAAAGTGGTTTTGAATAAAAGAGGAATCTAGAAGAAAGAAAGAATTATTCTTTTGAAATCTGACATCTTTTTTCCCTCCTGAAATTCCAGTTTATGTTGACTGTAGTTTACTTTGTTACATGTAGGCAGAATAATGAAAGCTATTATGTCAAGGACTTAAGAGAAATACACCTAAGACTGTCACATCATCATCACCATCAATTATATTGTTGAAAGCCTACAGAGTATATGACACTATGCTGTGAATAACAAGTTCTCTTTTCCCACCTTAGCTTGAAATGTATTTTCCTGACAGTCTCAGAAGGAAGAAAATTCCCAACCTAGCTCTACTTTTGAGACTCTCTCTTCTCAGATAATGGGAAATATTGCATGAAAGCTACCCATTGTCCTGAGAAAGGTAAATACAGAGGTATTTTTTCCACTCCTGGGTGTCACTTTATTTTGTGGTATGTGCTTTTCAGTTCCATTATGTATTTTGAACACAAAATTATGACCAAAAAAGAAAAAGTTAAAGAGTATCCTCTACCTTTTACATGTAGAGTCCTAAACCATACCGTTGTTGTTGTTGTTAGGTGCCTTTGAGTCGGTATCCGACTCATAGAGACCCTCTGTACAACAGGGGAAACACTATTGTCAGTGCTTCTGTGCTGTTCATAGGGTTTTCAATGGCAAATTGATTTTTGGGAGGGGGTTGCCAGGTCCTTCTCCCAAGCCTACAGCTTCTGGTGTTCCCAGGCGGTCTCCCATCCAGGTACTAACCAGGCCCGACCCTGCTTAGCTTCCGAGATCTGATGGGATCGGATGCCACAGGGCTACAGCTGCAGGCTAAACCATACTAGCTATGTAAAAAAATAATAGTTATAAAAGCATAACCCAAGCAATAGTCAAAGAAACCATAGAGCGATTTATTGAATAGGTGAAAGGAATGCTTTCTCATATTTAGGACTTAATATCAAGTAGAATAAACACAAATAAATCCATATCTAGATATACAATGATTGGAGCTCAGAAAAAAAAAGTAAAGAAACTACTTTAAAACAGTAAAAAGTATAAAATATATTGCCTAAAAGTAAAAATAACTAACATTCCACTTCTTGATACAGCAGCAGTCAGAAATCAGTGAAGTTATATCTTTATAGCATTAAGAAACAATAATATTAACCTTCACTGGTGCACTACTGAAACTGTATTTCAAAAACATGGATAATAAAGTAAAATTAATTTCAAGCAAACAATCTGGATTTACTATTTATGAACTCTTAGAAAGGAACATAGTCCCTAACTTGACTTAAATGAAAGCAAAAAGATGGTTAAATGTGTAAGAAAAAGTAGGAAATAGGATAGCAAAACATTTCTTTTCAGAGAATCTAAATATACACAAATTACATAAAGCAATAGTTAAGATACTTAACTATGGACTCAAGAAAAGATAGATATAACAAACTAGAAAATAATAGCACATCAACTAGGAAGAGGATAAATCAATCAGAAGTAAAGTACTCCAAGATCTTTGTATTGTTCATGAGAAATAAGATATTGATTGAGAAAGACCTTTCTGCCTAGGAAATAGCATCGCTACAAACCCAACAAGATAGTCCTCTGAAGCCATCATCTGTGGGCTGATGTCATGAGATAACCAAGTACCCTGAAGACTAACACCCTTCAAGGAGAGATAATCTGAGATCTGGCTGAATTGTAGCAATGTACAGGAGAAAAATATGCCAAAAACAGTATAAAAACAAAAAGAATCCAACTTTTTTTCCATTTTTTGTATAATTGCTGGAGGAGAAGCATGGGCTAGAATGAGACTAGAGAAACAAAGCCAGTCTATATATTACAAGAAAATATAATGAGAACATATTATTTGCAAAACCTTCACCATAGATCTCTACCAACATCCTGAGAGAGACTAGGTACAGAAGAGAAGACAAAAGAGCACTTCCCTTTGTGATGTAAGGCAGCAGGGTGGATATAGCTAGTGATTTGAGAAAGGAATGAATCCCCACCCACAGCCATCACCTTACCATAAGGAAAGTCTTTTGGTGCTAGGGAGGGGCGGCAAGCCAGATTGTTTCCAAGGGGTAAGGTGAAGAAAACAACAGGGTACAATAGGAGAGGCGCTATGAGAAGAATTAGAAACTGCCAGCAAAAATAATTCAAAAATAAAGATGAAATTTAAAAAAAACTTTTTTGAGACAAGGAAATCTTGAGAGAATTCCTATTGGGGAGGCATGTACTACTATGAGTATTAAAGTTCTTCAGACAGAAGGAACATATCAGACAGAAACATGGCTCTACAAAAAGAAATAAAGATTCGTGAAACTGGGAAAAATGGAGGATAATATTTTAAACATTTATGATTGCTCAAAAATTAATGTATAAAGTAAAAATATTAAAAATATACTGTAGCATTTATAGTATTTGAAATAATAAAATGTATGAAACAATGACATAAAATACATGAAAAAGAACTGGGTGTATAAAGTAGTAAGTTTCCTGTGCTATGCATAAAAGATATTTGATGCTGAAAAGCAAGTAGTTAGGTAATAGGCCATGAAGAAGGAGGGGATTAGAAATTGCTCCCATTTTCAGCCATGACATAGGATAGAATCCCCCAGGACACCATGTGGGAGACTTCAAAGGACACTATTCTAATGGACTACTCATTCTAATTGAGATTAATGACTGCTTGAATCCTCAGTTTACCAACAGAGACAGACAATTCTAATACATCCATTTATGGGCCCATTCTATTACAATATACTTTGTTGTTATGTGCCAAAAAGAAGTCTTGTCAGGTTTGACCATAGAAACCCTGCATACAACAGGTCAAAACACTCTCTGGCACTGTGTCATGTCGGAGAGTGACTATTGTCAGTGTTTCTCTGCTATTCCTGGGTTTTCAATGTTGGGAGTGGATTCCCAGGTTGTTATCCTTAGCCTACAGCACCTGGTGTTCCCAGGTTGCCTCCCATCCAAGGACTAACCAGGCCCAACTGTGCTTAGTTTCAGAGATTAGGTGGGATAGTATGCTAGAGTTCTGTGTCTGTAGACTTGCAATATACTAGGGAAGTCCATTAAACCATGTTACAAAACAAAGACCTCAGGCTCCATAAGTCCTAAACCACAGAAGATTGTTAAACAACAAAAGAGATGTTCCTTGACCTGTTCAAAAAAGGCAGCACTTGAGTTCCTGCACCCAGGGCTCATGTGACCTTGGGCATCTAGGACTTGATGCATACTGGGTAGGCTTCCCCTTTACTTGGACTTTAATAAAACTAGGGGGAGAATCTCCTGGATCTGTACCATGGTGGCCTCCAATCCTGATCCCATTAGAACTCAGAAGCTAAGCAGTGTGGGATCTGGTTAGTACCCCAATGGTAGATGGCCTGGGAACACCAAGTGCTGTAGGCTTGGGAGAAGGACCTGGCAACCCTCTCCCCAAAAACAATCAGCCATTGAAAACCCTATGAATAGCAGAGAAGCACTGACAATACTGTTTCACCTGTTATATATAAGGTCGCTATGAATCTGACACAGACTCCAGGGCACCTAACAAGGGGAGAACCAAAATTCATACCTTTCTCTCAGGGAGGCCACCTTGTCTGTCTAGAAAATGGACAGCTTGGTTAACTTTTCTTCATCTGTGTCTTTTCCTTTGCCTCGGGAACTGTCCTAAATTAGGCCACTTCACCCAAAGAATCAAAATTACTCCAAATTTTTTCCAGGTTTACCCAAACTTCTCTAGATGCCTCAATTTTCTCCAGTTAATTATTCCTTTAGAATTATCCCTTTAGAAATTCTTTAGGATTATTCCTCTTATAATAAAGCTTGTCTATATTCTGTGCTATATTCATTGTGTCTTGCCAGAATTTTTTCAAATGGTGAAGAATCACGGTATTGCTGCCAGCTTCCCAGTAAAACCAGCTCCCAGACTTATTTCCCAAGAACGATGCTATTTGAAGATGGGATGTGGTTAACTGAAGTTTATGGTTTCAGTGCTAGGAAAATTACTGTTTTAAATACAGGAATTATGTTGTTGTTGTTGTTGTTGCTCCTGTTGTTGCTGTCGAGTCAAGTTTGACTCATATCAACCTTATGTACAACAGAATGAAACACTCACCAACACTATGCCATGCTGCACACTGTGTCAATGCTTCTTGGCTATTTACAATGTTTTCAATGTATAATTGTTTCTGGATTGTGTGGAGAGTGGACTGCCAGGTCCTTCTCCAATTTTTTGTAGCACTAGGGATAGAGCTCAGGGCATCAGATTATGCAGAGTAAGCACTCTACCTACTGAACTAAGCCCTATCATAGTATAATAAATCAAAATTTGAGGGAATGAAATGGTATACTGTTAAAATTAATTTGGTTTATTGTAAGTTTTGATATATGATAACATAGCTCTTCCAAACATGTTTTTCTCAAAGATTTTCTTGGCTAGTCTTTTATCTCTGGGTTTCCAAATGAATTTAAGAATAGCCTTTTTGATTTTCACCAAAAATCTATTAGGATGCTCATTGAAGTTGCATTATGTATTTAGAAAATTTAAGCAGAATTGACAAATTGCAATATCTAGTCTTCTAATTTAAAAAATGATATAGTGGTGCATTTATTTGTGTTGACTTTAACATTACCTCCATGTTGATTTGTATTTACACTTATAAATCTAGTATATAGTTTTATTCTAAGGTATTTCCATTGTTCATGATATTTCAGGTTATATTTTAAGAATTTTATTTTCTATTTGTATATAGGCATGTAATTGATTTACTTCTAAGAAACTTGACAGTTCCCTTATTAATTTCAATAGCTAATCTATATTCTTTTGGGGGTTTTCTACATTGATCAATTGTGCACAAGGTCATGGTTATTGATTTCCAATAGGAATGCCATATATTTCTTTGTTTTTTCATATTATACTGACTAGAAATCCCAAAGAAATGTTGAATATATGTGTTGGCAGTAGAAACCCACATTCAGAGATGCCTGATTTTGCAGGAAAATATTTCAGCCCGTGATATGTTTTGTGGTCTTTGTGTGCATGTGTATGTGTCTTTTTTATTGTTAGTTATACTTCAAGAGGTTAAACAAATTCTATCCTTATTTTGCTAAGAGTTTTAAATTATGCACAGCTAAATTCAATTAGATTTATGTACCTATTAAGACAATCATATGGATTTTCTATCTTATTTTGTGAATGTGGTAAATTATCCTGATTCATTGTCTAATATTA
>VMDO01027965.1:0-24551 GCA_007922755.1 Pedetes capensis
GTGAGGTGTCCTGCTCCAGTGGGAGGGTCATTCTGTGCCACAAGACAGGTGCAGGTGAAAGGTCTCAGGCTTGACTCTGGCTGAGCTGCCCATGTGCCCCTCACTAGTTGGGAAGAAGGTATCTTCCGGGGGCTGTGAGTTCCCGGTCAGGTGCATGGGTGCTGCTCATGTTCGTGAGTAACTGGTCATGGTGGTCTCCAATAATCCTTTGTGTTTCTTTTCTTTTCTTTTCTTTCCTTCTCCCTTCCTTCCTTCCTTCCTTCCTTCCTTTCTTCCTTCCTTTTTTTTCATAACTGGGAGGTTGAACCCAGGGCCTCGCACCTGCATGCTTTGCAAGTGCTGGACCACTGAGCTGCACCCCCAGCCCATTTTTTTACTTTTTGAGACAGGGTCTCACTAAGTTACGCAGACTGCCTCTGGTCTTGAACTTGCGATCCTCCCGCCTCTGTCTCCCGAGCCACTGGGATTACAGGCGTGGGCCACTGTGCTCGGCTCAATCCTTTGTGTTTATGTGGCATCAATTGTAATGTCTCCCTTTTCATTTTCATTTCTTATTTATTTTCATTTTCTCCTTTTCTTGTCTAGATAAAGCTTTGTCAATTTTACCTTTTGAGAGAACCAACTCTTATTTTCATCGACCCTCCTCTTGTCCTTCTAGTTTCTATTTCATGTCATGCTCTGACCTTTGCTCTTTTCTTCCTGTCATGACAGGTGCCCACAAACATGTCATCATCTGGGCCTCAGCACTCGTGGAAACAGGTGGACCCATGTGGTTCCTTTTGTTTCTTTGCAAATAGCACTTTTGTGCCTAATCCGATTTCCTGGCATGTGTCATGCACCTGTTGGGTGGGCACCAGGGTGCGGGGTTTCCACGTGCCAACATGTTGGGTGTTATAGCCCCTTCATTGCACGTAGCCTGCTCCTACGCTGCCCTTTTACAGGTGTGGAAACTGGTCCTCAGAAAGACGAGGTCACCTGCCCAGATGTCACAGCCCATGGTGGCGGGGCCTCGAGCGTGAGGCCTTGATCAGGCCGGCTTCGTTCTTGTCCTCCACTCTGGCACACGCCTACTGCATTGGGGGCACACTGAGCTCATCGTTTTTCACACAGGCACACACCCACAGAACCGTCACCTACGCCTCCGGCAGCCCGCAGTCTGCACAGGCCCCGCGTCACGATCTGCCCCCAGTTCATAAACGTAGAAAGGCGTGTTTGCGGGAGTTTTCCAGCTTCTTGCCTCAGTGCAGTTCTTAACCTTTAGTTCTCGTTTCTAGTCTGGAGTATTTTTGTGCCATGCCCCCGCCCAGACTCTGAAGCCCAGTATGGAGACCAGCTGCATTTTCTGCACTAATGGCTGGGCTGGAACCTGCAGGATTCCTGCCCCGTACCCTCAAGTGCTGAGACTGCAGTCATGGCCACCATGCTGCTTTATGTCTATGCTTCTGAGTCAAGAAGCCAAAGCCACAAGAGCAGCACCCCGGAGCCTCAGGAAGAAGTCACCCAGGGCGGACCCAGGAAGCTTCACTGAGTGCCGGGGCCTCTGTGCAGCCCAAGGCCCCTGACTTTCCCCTGATCAGGACCCTGTGGAAGACCCTGGAGGCAGGGGCAGGTCTTGGCTCAGGATGGGGTGCTGCAGGGACTTGGGCTCCATGGGAAAGGAGGGTGAGCGGGAAGCGAAGGGCCGACTCTGATGGCTCGGACTCTGGCGGCGGCCTGACGCTCACCGAGGAGGCTGCTGCTCAGCCAGTGCACAGTGCACAGCAGTGCTGGGTGAGGGAGGCGCTCTGAGCTGTGAGCCTGCTCTCCATGGCGCGTGACACTCAGGGTGTTGTCTCCTCTGCTGGGAAACACAGGGGCGTCTCTCTGCTGGGCACTTCTCCCCATGCAGCCAGGCAGGGCCTTCCCAGATTGTTTTTTCTTTCACTGCAGTGATGGGGATTTTAAACCAAACTACAGGGCGCTGCGCTCTATGAGGATCCTTTTCACTGTGATGCAGTAGGAAAAGCATGGGCGAGGAGAGCTGGTACTGAGCGTGGAGCAGGGTGTGCTTGCTGTAGACCGACCCAGTGACAGAAGGCGGCCCTTCCTCCTCTCTTAGCTCCGAACCTGATTTACACATACAGCTCCACCGCTGTGTTCCATTCCAGCTCAGGGCTGAGGGTGGATTAAAGACCCGATGCTTTATTGGCGCATTGTGTTTTCTGACCAAGTAAATAGCCCAACATCATAGCTCAGGGAACTAGAAAAAGAAGAAAAAATCAAACCAAAAGTTAATTGTTGTTAGGCACTGTCGAGCCAGTCCAACTCATAGTGACCCTATGTACAACAGATGAAATACCACCTGACACTGTGCCACACCCAGCACTATGCCAGTGCTTCTCTGGAGTTTCAGGAGTGTGTTGAGAAGTCCTTCACCCAAGCCTACAGCACCTGATATTCCCAAGCGGTCTCCCATCTAGGTACTAACCAGGCCCAACTCCGCTTAGCTTCTGAGATCACACAAGATCAGATGCCAGGGTGGTCTGACTGTAGCAAAAAATTAGTAGAAAGAGAAAAAGAACAAAGATCAGAGAAGAAATACATGAAATAGAAACTAGGAAAACAAGAGAAAAATAAAAGAATCTAAGAGTTGGTTTTTTATTTTTTATTTATTTATTTTATTTTGTTTGCAATATTGTTGAACCCAGGGCCTTGTGCTTGCATGCTTTGCAAGTGCTGTACCACTGAGCTGCACCCTCAGCCCATTGTTTTTATTTTTTTTGAGACAAGGTATCACTAAATTATGCAGACTAACTCAGATCTAGAACTTGCGATCCTCCTGCCTCTGCCTCCAGGGTCACTGGGGTTGGGTTACAGGCATGTGCCACCACACCCAGCATTAGAGTTGGCTTCCTTAAACAAAAGTAACAAAGCTTTATCTAGGCAGAGAGAGAGAGAGAGACAGAGAGAGAGAGAGAGAGAGAGAGAGTAAAATTATATAAAAAAGAAAAGAAAGGGGAGACATTACAACTGATACCAAAAAAATCCAAAGGGTCATAAGAGACCATTGTGGCCAACTACACATCAACAAATTGGGTGGCCTAAAAGAAACAGAAAATTTCCTGGACATACAACCTTTCAATGTTGTGGGAAAATTACCCTCAGTTCTTGTTCTCTTGTTAAGAAGAATTTAACAAGGAACTGGGGTGAAGTGAAAGCCAAGAGTCAGTAATAAAGGAGAAAGAGGAGTGACTTTAAGAGAGGTGGGAAGCAGATGTTCTTAGACCACCAAGTGGGCTGTTCAAGAGAAAGTCAGTGGCCTAACAACTGCAGGTGGATGTTTTATTGCAGGTTTCTTGTTCATTAGGGGAGTCTAGATAATGTTAGGGCAGAGCTGGTGCAGAACCAGTTTGCTTGGGTTTACTTGCTCACTGTCATAGGGTGTGAGCTTCTCCATGATCAGGTCTTGTGACTCTTTGCAAAGACTGCTCCCAGCTCACTGGACTTGGCCCTCTGTGCTTTTATTTCCTCCAGACCTGGTCTTTCCTGTTGTCCACACATGACTGCTACCTAACACCAAGACTGAGTCTTGGAGAAACAGAAAATGTTGACAGACCAAAAACAAGAAGATTGAATCTGTGTTTAAAATCCTATTACTAAAGAAAAGTTTGCTGTATTATGGGTTGTGCATGTTGCTGTGATGCTGAAAGCTATGATACCGGTATTACAGACACCATCAGGGTCACTCATGGTGGATAGGTTTCAGATGAGCTTCCAGACTAAGACAGACAAGAGAAGGACCTGGCAGCCCACTACCCAAACAATCAGCCATTGAAAACTCTTATGAGTAGCAGAGAACCCCTGTCAGATATAGTGTCAGAAAATGAACCTCCCAGTTGAAAGGCACTCAAAAAACTACTGGGGAAGAGTTGTTCCCTCAAAGTAGAGTTTACCTGAATGACAGAAATGCAGTAAAACCCTAGCGACCTCCATTTGCTGATATGGTATGACTGAAAATAAAGAGGAATAACTATAAAACATACATTAATAATTGGAACATGGAATGTACATAGTGTGAATCTAGGAAAATTGGAAATCATTAAAAAGGAAATGGAGTGCATAAACATTGACATTGTAGGCATTAGTGAGCTAAAATGGACTGGCATGGACCGTTTTGAATCACATAATCTACTATGCTGGAAATGATAAATTAAGCAGAAATGGGGTTGCATTCATCGTTTAAAAAGATATCTCAGCATCTGTCCTGAAGTACAATGCTATCAGTGATACAATAACATCCACATTCCTACAAGGAAGGCCAGTCAATATGACTATTATTCAAATGTATGCATCCACCACTAAGGCCACAAATGAAGATAGGGAGAATTTTCATGAGCTCCTAACAATCTGGAATAGATTGAGCATGTGATTAAGATGTATTGATAATTACTGGTAACTGGAATACAAAACATGGAAACAAGAAGTCTCAATAGTCAGAAAATAGAAACAATGCTGGAGATCGCATGATAGAATTCTGTCAGACTAATGATCTTTTCATTGCAAATACATTTTTCATCAACATAAATAGCAGCTATACACATGGAATTCCCCAGATGGAACATAGAGGAACCAAATTGACTATATTTGTGGGAAGATACAATGGAAAAGCTCAAATATCAAATATCAGAACAAGACCAAGTGCTGATTGTGGATCAGACCATCAGCTGCTCATATGCAGGTTCAAACTGAAACTGAGAGAAAATTAGAACAAGTGTAAGAGAGCCAAGGTATGACTTTGAGTATATCCCACCTGAATTCAGAGATCACCTCAAGGACAGGTTTAATGCATTAGATGTTGATGATCGAAGACCAGATGAGATGTGGCATGATATCAGAGACATCATTCATGAGGAAAGCAAAAGGTTATTCAAAAGACAGCAAAGGAAAAGACCAAATTACATGTCAAAAGAGACTCTGAAACTTGCTCTTGGATATTGAGCAGCTAAAGTCAAAGGAAGTCAGGATCAAGTTAAGGAACTACACAGAATATTTCAAAGGGCAGCTTGAGAAGAAAAAAAATCAAATATAATGACATGTGCAAAGAACTGGAGAGAGAAAACTAAAAGGGAAGAACATGCTCTATTTTTCTCAGCCTTAAGGAATTGAAGAAAAATTCAAATCTTGAGTGACAACAGTGAAGAATTCTACAGGCAAAATATTAAACAACGTAGGAAACATCAAGAGAAGATGGAAGCAATATCCAGAGTTACTACACCAAAAGGAGTTGGTGGATGACCATCCGTTTCAAGCGGTTGCATATAATCAGGAACTGAAGATATTGAAGGAAGAAGTGGAAGCTACTTTGAAGTCATTGGCCAAGCAAAAAGATTTACTAAAGATTTACTAAAGATTATTTAAAAGTGACTGCAGTAGTGTATAGACAGGAATTTGTCAAAAAATGAAGAGGGTGTTGACCCAGGGATATCATTGCTGATGTCAGATGGATACTAGCAGAAGGCAGAGAATACCAGCAAGCTGTCTATGTTTTATTGACTATGCAAAGGCATAGGACTGTGTGTATCATAATAAATTATGAAATACATTGTGAAGAATGGGAATACCAGATACCTAACTGTTCTCATGAGAAATCTGTACATGGACTAGAAGCTAGTCATTCAAACACAACCAGGAAACACTGCCTGGCTTAAAATGGAGAAGGGTGTGTGTCAGGGTTATAGCCTTTCACTATACTTCTTCAATTTATATGCTGATCAAATAATCTGAAAAGCCAGACTTTATAAAGAAGAAGGCACCACCACAATTGGTGGAAGACTCGATAACAACCTGTGTTATGCAGATGACACAACTCTGCTTTCTGAAAGTGAAGAGGATTTGAAACTTTTACTGATGAAGATCAAAGAACACAGCCTTCAGTATTGTTTGTGACTCAACATCAACAAAACAAAAATCCTTACAACTGAGTTAGTAAGCAACTTCATGATAAGTGGAGAAAAAATTGAGTTTCTCCAAGATTTTGTTTTACTTGATTCTATAATCAACACCTGTGGAAGCAGCAATCAAAAAATCAAAAGACACATTACACTGGGAAAAGCTGTGGCAAAATACCTGTTTAAAATACTGAAAAGTAAAGATGTCATATTGAAAACAAAGGTGTGCCTGACTCATGCCATGGTATTTTCAGTCCCATCATATGGTTGTGAAAGCTGGACATTGAGCAAGGGAGACAGGAGAAGAATTGATGATTTTGAATTATGGTGCTGGAGATGATTATTGAATATACCATGGACTGCCAAAAGAACCAACGGGTCTATCCTAGAAGAAATGAGAGCAAGAATGGCTAGACTCATCTGACATATTTTAGACATATAGTCAGGAGGGACCAATCCCTGGAAAATGACATTATGTTTTGGAGTGTGGCAGGTCAAGGAAAAAAAAATAAAATCCTCAGCTAGATGGATTGATATAGTGTCTGCAACAGTGGCCTTAAACATAAATAAGATCGTGTGCCTGGCACAGAATCAGGGATTGTTTTGCTTTGTTGTACCCAACTCTACAGCACTTAACAACAACAAACGAGAGAAAATTGCAGGACCTAGTAGTTTCACAGCTGGATTCTGCCAAATATTTAAAGGACTGACATTGTTACTGGAAATGAGGGAGCAGTGTCCCAAAGACTATAGAAATAAAAAGTGAGACAGGAGCACAAACTCCCGGGCAAGTTTTAATAGGAAGGAACTAAGTTGATTAAACACCAGCTATTGGAGATTCAGGCTGCACCAATAGAGAAGAGATGAACATTTTAACTGTTGCTTGGAAGGTCTGGGTATTTTAGCCCTCAGCATGGCTTTAAAAAATAAAAAAGAATCTTTTCCTCATGGTGTAAAGTGTTTTCTCCAGGTAGGATACAGATCTGGGGCCACTCTGTCCTTGGAGACCCCAGCACTATCCTGACCCTACTGGGCTTCTTCTCTTGTGATGAAGTGAGTGGTAAGGGATAGGCATGCTCCATCCATTGATGATGAGGGAGAAGAGGAACTCTTGTTGGGTGAGTAATGGGACTTATAGGTTAGAAGGTGAGAGTCTAATATCTGATGTCCCCATCAGGGTCCCTATTTCTATTTTAATACCAGCCCTCAAACCCTTCCAAAAAATTAGAGAGGACAGAACACTTCCAAATTGATTTTATGAATCCTGCAATGCTGTTTCCAAAACCAGAGAAGGGCACAAGCATGAGAAAATACAGGCCAACCCTGCCCCCACCCAATAAATATGCCTGTTTTCAAAGTGGTTGACTGTTGAGTTTTCTCTCTTACTCTCAGTCTCTGGTTTGAGTCTTTGGAGGACAGTCTGCTCTTGGAAATCTGTCCATGTTGCAGATTTCCATCTGATTTCTGATTCACAGAAAAGAATCTGAGTTGAGAGGCTGGAGAAGTCTGTGAGGAGAGAGATAGAGGATATAGTCCAAGACAGAAGACAGAAAAGATGGCAATGGAAATGGAGCAAAGGCAGAGGAGAGGTGAAGGGGCTGAGAGAAAGGCGATCATCATGGTAAGCTCGTGTTCAATCCTGAGTTGGATGGTTAAGAGCTGAGGCACCCACAGGTTGCTCAGGGCCATTCACATCACATCACCTGAGTGAACTGAGGCCAGAACAGGTTCAGGTAAGCCCTGAAAACACAGAGTAGCAAGAAAAATCCAATAACAGAAGCAACGCCAGTGTAGTGAAGGACAGATGCCAGTGCTGTCCACGTAAGAGGCTTGACTGACGGGGAGACCCACCCTGGAAGGCGGCAGCAGCATCCCACAGGGGAGGAAGGAGGAAGCCTGCAGGGCAGGTGTGCCCCCCTGCTTCCTGGCTGCTGCGAGGTGAGCAGCCTCTGCCACCTGCTCTTTCTGCCATGATGTTTCTGCCTCACCTCAGGCCAGAAACAATGGAGCCCGCTGACTGACCATGGACCGGAACCCCTGGAGCCTCAGCCAAAGTAAATCTTTCCTTCTTTAAGACGTTTATGTCAGCTGTTTATTCATAGCAATGAGAAACCAACTGACATACTGTGCGTTTCTGGGTCTCTGGCTTTGTCTCTTCTTCATAGGACCTCATCACTCTTAATTTAAGGTGGAGTCCCCTCTTACTAGGGCTGGGATTAAGCTCAGTGGGTAGAGCACTGCGTTGTAGTCTCTGAGGTCCCAAGTTCAATTTACAGCACAGAAAAAATGGGAGAAGGACCTGGCAATCCACTCCCAAGGCAATCCCGAAACAGTCAGCCATTGAAAACCCTATGAGGGTCGCTATGAGTCGGATACGCCTCGACGGCACCTAACAACAACAACAACACCTCTTACTGGGCACCCAGAGCACATACTTGTTTCCTGGGAGGTGCCTGGTCCACACACAGCTCCTATTGTCCCTCCAGTTGGTGCCCACCTGTAAGCAATGTAATAAAGCAGATACTCCTATTTTAGAGTCAGAAAGAAAAAAAATCCCTAAAGTGATTATTTAAAAGGCTCAAAGTCTGAAATAGATAGAATAGGTGCCAACAAACAGGATTTTTTTTTTTTGCATGATTCAAAAATTGTGAGAGTGGCTGGTTTAAAATGCACAGCATCTGGGGCAGAAAACGTGTATTTCAGACGAGCTGCCACGACCTGAGAGCTCTTGGAATTGTGGTTTTGTTGCATGCTCCATCCTGCTATGGTAGGATTTTGGGGCCCGATAAACTCCCCATTTTATTTTAAATTCACTATTAAGGTTTGCTTGACTGAGAGAGGGAGGGAGGATGGAGAGAAAGAGGATGCGTCTCCTCAGTGAAAACCTTCAGGTTGTGGCTCATTCCCCAGACCCTGCTTTAGGGAAGGGAACCCCAGAGCAAGGTCCCCTCCGAAGTCTCCTTTGGCTTCATCATCTAGTGGTGATCCCATGCACCATCTTCGTCCAGTCAGAGCCAGGCTTCCAGGTATCTACTCACACAGCTCACCTTTGAGGGGCAGTGGGGCAGAGGTGGTCACATAAACTACTTTCCCTACAGAGAGGTAAAAGGAATATATGTTCGCCCCAGATAGAGGGAGGACAGACAGACCAAAGAAAGGATCATGTCACGTTAAACTTGGTGAGCTGTGAGTTTATTGAGGCTGCTTACGGGGCATGAGTGCCATACAGATGGCATTTATGGACAGCGGCACTACTGGAAGAATCTCCCCAAGGAGTTCCAGCTAAGAAGTCCCACAGAGAGCTGCACCTCTGAAGAGTCCCTCCCCCTTATATAACTGAACATCCTATGCAGCTGGGGCAGGAGAGAGTGGTAATTGGCATCTCAAGGGAGGGTCTTATGACCATCCTTTGCCCCTCCCTCCAGGAGGGAATGTTAATAGCCCCATTACCATTACCTTAGGTCCAGCTGAAAGTGAAGAGGATTTGAAACATTCACTGATGAAGGTCAAAGAACACAGCCTTCAGTATGGATTGTGACTAACCATCAAGAAGACAAAAATCTTTACAACTGGGTCAGTGTGCAACTTCACAATAAATGCAGAAAAGATTGAGATTGTCCATGATTCTGCTTTACTTGGTTCTATAATCAAGACCTGTGGAAGCAGCAGTCAAATCAAAAGACACATTGCTTTGGGAAAAGTTCTGTAGAGTATTGAAAAGTAAAGATGTCACATTGAAGACGAAGGTGTGCCTGATTCATGCCATGGTATTTTCAGTCCCATCATATGGTTGTAAAACCTGGGCACTGAACAAGGGAGACAGGAGAAGAATTGATGCTTTTGAATTATGGTGCTGGAGATGAATATTCTATGTACCATGGGCTGCCAAAAGAACCAACAGATCTATCCTAGAAGAAGGGCAACCAAAGTGCTCCTTGGAAGCAAGAATGGCTAGATTACATCTTATGTATTTTGGACATGTAGTCAGGAGGGACCAATCCCTGAAGAATGACATCATGGAAAATCCTCCATTAGATGGATTGACACAGTGTCTGCAACTATGGGCTTAAACATAAATAAGATCGTTTGCCTGGCACGGAATCAGGGAGTGTTTCGTTCTGCTGTACGTTAGGGTTGCTATGAGTCAGACCTGACTTGATGGCACCTAACATGTTTCTTTAACTTTCACAATCCAGTTCTCATTGTTGGATTTTTTTTTTTACTCCTTTTAAAGAGGAGATTTGGACAAATGAAAAATTGAACAGGACATCAATAGAACGGATCATTTATGATAGGCAGCGCCGTGCATAATAAATATCAGCACATGTTTAACGGAGACCTCCATGGAAGTCCTTGCCATGTGCTTTCATCCTGCTCCTCAGACGGTGCCATCTCGCTGAATGGTGTTGACTTTGGTGCTCAGGGGCTGCTCGGGAGCAAAGGCTACATTCCCGCCACCTGAGGAGCTACCAGGACGTGGTGGGTCCTACACAGATGGGGCTCTCTTGTCAACAGCTTCTCGTTGGAGACAGAGAGACAAATGTCTGTGTTCACCTAGCCCTCCAGCATGAGCCACATGGCCTTCCTACCCGCCTCTCCTCCACGTTCAGATTCCAGGTTTCATGTCTGTGTAGTTTTTCTTATTTTGTTACCATGACTGGGCCAAGGTCCCCAGGTCATCACAGGTATCCTGTTTCAAGATGGCAATGGTCATGTCCAGCTTGGAGGAACCCATTATAGTTCAGGGGTGGAGCCTAGGCCTGGGGACCCATGTCATGCACCCCATCCCTGCCAAGGAAGGCTTTTCTAGCCTGCTTCTCCAAACTCTCCCCCTCACTAATCCTAAAGACTCCTCCCTGTCATCTCAGGTGCAGCTATAGCCAATGACTTCACTCTTGGTACCAGAGTTCTGTCACATAGCTTTCTGTCATTCTAACAAAACACCTGGGATATTCCCTCATAAAGAGGAAAGGTTTCCTTTGGCTTCTGGCTTTAGAGGTTCCCATCCACGGTTGCTGTGAGGCCTCTGGTGGTTGTGCCAGATGGCAATGGCAGGAGCCTGAGACAGCAAACTGCCCACCTCATGATGAGCAAGGAGAACAAAAGGGAGAGGGAGGTGCTGGGGTCCCTCAGTTCCAACGACCCAAGGACCTCTCACAAGGACCCTAAAGGCCTATAGTACCTCCCAGAAGTGCCACCCTGGGACCAAGCACTTAACATCTAGGCCTTTGGGGACATCAGCATCCAACCCATAGTGGACAACTTCCTCAGACACAGTTGGATATGTCTGTTATACTCAGAAAGCTGTTATTGCTCCCCAGCGTATTCTGAATGTGCCAACACTTCTGGTCATGGCATCCGGCCCCCTTGGGACTGCACACCACCTCGCGCCTTTCCCTCTGCTGTCAGATTCCTCACCCTCAGCAGCCATTGCTCCTGGAGCACTGCACGATTCCATAGCTAGCTGCGTCTCTCCGTGCTGGTCCACTGACTTGGAGTCATTCCTCTGACCTGTCTCTGTTAATCCTCTTTATCTGTCCATCCTCAGCTCAAATGCCACGTTTTTTTTTTATATGAAGCTTTCCTTATTCTTCAACCCCAACTATTTTCTTCATTTATATCCCTCAGTCGTTTGTTTCTCCCACGTATCTGTCAGCTGGTTGTGCTGTGGGGGCTTGTGTGTTGCTATGGTGCTGAAAGCTGTGCCATCGGCATTTCAGAAACTAGCAGTACCAATCTTGATGGGCAGGTTTTAGCTGAGCTTCCAGAGCAAGACAGACTAGGGAGAAGGATGCAATAGCCCACTCCTGAAACAATTAACCATCAAAAACCCTATGAATAGCAGAGAAGCACAGTCACAGTGTCAGGTAGTATTTCATTCTATCATACGTAGGGTCACTATGAATCAGACCTGACTCAACAGCACCTAATCACAACAACCCTATCCACAACAATAGTAGTAGTTTTGTTATAACTTTATTATGCAGTTACCACACTCTGACTTGGGTCTTATCTAACTGTGTACCTGTCTGTGTTCAACTTTGACTGCAAACTATAAGACTCCAGGAACCATGGCTATGCTCATACCGTGTGTGTCTGATACAGAACACTTGTGTAGGTTTTATGTATGTTGAATAAATTATATCAGACAGTGCATAGCCTTTCCAGGTTGGCTTTTGTCATTCACCATAATTCTCTGGAGATTCGCCCCAACTGTGGTGCGTACTAATTATTCTTTTGGCTTCCTTGCTGAGTGGTACTCCATGGTGTGGGTGTACCACACGATGCTTAACCCTTCACTCACTGACAGGCATTGGGGTGGTTTCCCATTTGGTGCTATTACATGAAAAACTGTGGTAAACCTTTATATGTATTGTTTTGTGTAATTATTTCTTCATTTCTTTGGGATGAACATCCAGGTGTTCAACTGTTGGGTCATACCAAAAATATATGTTTCAGAGTGGCTGTCTCATTCTGTAGTCCCACCAGAAAATTTCAGAGTGATCCAGTTTCTCCACATCCTTGCCAAAATTTGATATTATCTCTGTTATATTTTAGCCTTTCTGATAAGTGTGTAGTGATATTTCATGGGTTTAATTTGCATTTCTCTAATGGATGATAATGTTGAGCTTCTTTTTGTGTACTTATTTGCCATTTATAGACCTTCCTCAGTGAAATGTCTCTTTATATCTCTTGCCCATTTTCTGATTTGATTGTTTTTAATGATTATTTTTGAGAGTTTTGTATCTATTCCAGACCCTCATCCTTTGTCAGAGTCCTTTGTCAGATATGTGGTCTGCAAATATTTTCTCCCATTCTGTACTTGTCTTTCTGTCCTTCTTGATAGAGCCTTTTGCACAGCAAGGAGTTCTAATTTTGAAGAGGTCCAGCTTATCAGTTTTTCTTTTTCATGGCTATTTAGTGCAAGTCAAAAACTTTTTGCCTAGTCCTAGGTCCACAAAACTTTGTTTCTTTTTCCTAGAAGTTGTATAGTTTTACATTTTACATTTATGTTCATTAGTTAATTTTTGCATAGACTGTGAGGCTTAAGTGGAAATTCCTGGTTTTGCCTATGGGCGCCCAATCCTTTCAGCACTATTTATTGAAAAGGCATTTTTTCCATCGTTAAATTGTTTTTGCACATTTCTCAAAAATCATTTAGGAATGTTTCTATGGGTCTATTTCTGAGTTTTTCATTTTGTTTTATTTATTTGTCTATTCTTTCACTCACATTGCAGTTTTGGTTACTACACCAATGTAATTGGATTTGAAATTATGCATAATGATTCCTCCTGTTATATTCCACTTTTTCTGAATTGTTTTAGATACTCTAGTTAATTTGGTATACTATATAAGTTGCTTGTCTGTATCAACAAATAATCTTGCCAGGATTTGGATGGGAATTATGTTAAACCTTTACAGCATATCATTTGAAGAGAATTGACATCAATTTTATGTTGAGACTTCAGATCCATGAACATAGTATACCTATTATTTATTTAGACCTTCTTTGATTTCTTCCATTGTGTAATTTTGAGCATACAAATCCTGTACATGTTTTGTTGGGTTTACATCTAAGCATTTACTTTTTGAGTGACTGTACGTAATATTTTGTTTTTAGTTTCAACATTCATTGCTACTATATAGAAAATAAATTTAAACTTATAGGAATAATTTTTAAAGATTCATTGGGATTTTCCACATAGACAAATGTGTCATCTGGAAATAGGTACAGCTTTATTTCTTCTTTCTTCTCTGCATGCCCTTTATTTTCTTATTTTGCCCTATGGCAACTAGCTATGTGCTGAATAGTAAGTCGCCCTATGGCAACTAACATTGTGCCACATTGTGTCTTTTGTTACTGATCTTCTGTGGGGAGCTGTCAATTTCTCATTGTTAAGTATGGATCTCCCTGACTTGTTTGTCAGTTTGGTGTCCTATGTGGGCTTGTGTGTTGCTATGATTCTGAAAGCTATACCACTGGTATTACAGATACCAGCAGGGTCACCCATGGTGGACAGGTTTCAACTGAGGTTTCAGACTAAGAAAGACTAAGAAAGAGGATCTGGCAGCTCCTCTTGAAATATTAGCCAGGGAAAACCCTGTGAATATAAGAGAAATATTATCAGATATACTGCCATAAAATGAGCCCCGCAGGTTGGAAGGCACTGAAAAGATGACTGGGGAATTGCCTCCTCTAGTAGAGACAGCCTTATTGATGGAGATGGAGTAAAGTTCCTGAGCCTTCCATTTATGGCACTACTCAAAATGAGAAGAAACAACTATAAATATCTATTAATAATTGAAATATGGAAATATATGTAGTATGAATGTAGGAAAATTTGAAATTGTCAAAACTGAAATGGAGTGCATAAACATCAACATTTCGGCATCAGTGAGATAAAATGGACTGATACTGGCCATTATGAATCAGATAATCATATGGTCTACTATGCTGGGAATCACAAAGAGAAATGGGGTTGCATTCATCCTCAAAAAAGACGTCTTAAGATCTGTTCTGAAGTACAATGCTGTCAGTGATAGAATAAAATCCATATGCCTGCAAGGAAGGTTAGTTAATATGACTATTACTCAAATTTACACACCCACCACCAAGGCCACAAATGAAGAAAGGGAAGATTTTTACCAGCTTTTGAAGTCTGAAATTGAACATGCAATCAGGATACACTAATAATTACTTGTGACTGGAATGTAAAAGTTGGAAACAAAGAGGACTCAGTAGTTGGAAAATATGGCCTTGGTGAAAGAAATGAGGCTGGAGATTGCATGATAGAATGTCATCAGAACAATGACTTTTTCATTGGAAATATATTTTCCCACCAACATAAATGGAAACTATACACATGGAATTCACCAGACAAAATATAAAAGCACAAAATTGACTATATTGTGGAAAGAGATGATGGAAAAGCTCAATATCAAAAGTCAGAACAAGACCAGGTGCTCATTGTGGATCAGACCATCAGCGGCTCATATGCATGTACAAACTGAAACTGAAGAAAATTAAAGTTAGAACAAGTGTACAAGATCCATGGTATTACCCTGAGTATATCCCACCTGACTTCAGAGACCACCTCAAGAACAGGTTTGATGTGCTAGACACTATTGATTGAAGACCAGATGAGCTGTGGCATGGCAGCAATGATGTCATTCATGAGGAAGGCAAAACATTATTGAAAGGATAGAAAAAATAGAAAGGACCAATTACTTGTCAAAAGGGACTCTGAAACTTGCCTTTGAATTTCAAGTAGCTAAAGTAAAAGGAAGACAGGATGAAGTTAAAGAACTAAACAGAAAATTTTCAAAGGGCAGCTTGAGAAGACAAAATCAAATATTATAATGACATTGGTAAAGAGCTGGAGATAGAAAACCAAAAAGGAAGAACACACTCTGTTTTTCTCAAGCTTAAGGAATTAAAAAAAATCAGGCCTTGAGTGGCAATAGTAAAGTATGCAACAGGGAAAATATTAAATGACACAGGAAACATCAAAAGAAGATGGAAGGAATACACAGTCATTATTCCAAAAAGAATTGGCAGCCATTTTAAGAGTTTGTATGTGATCAGGAGGAACCAATGGTACTGAGGGAAGAAGTGGAAGCTCCCTTGAAGGCACTGTCAAAACACAAGGCTCTAGGAATTGATGTAATATTAATTGAGATGTTTCAACAAATAGATGCAGCACTGGAGGTGCTCACTTGCGTATGCCAAAAGACATGGAAAACAGCTACCAGGCCAACTCACTGAAACAGGTCCATATTTGTGCCTCTCCTCAGGAAATGGGATCCAACCAAATGCAGAAATTATTGAATGATATCATTAAAATCGCATGCAAGTAAAATTTTGCTAAAGACCATTCAAAAACAGCTGCAGCAATATTATTAAGAAGGAACTGCTGGAAAGTCAGTCTAGATTCAGAAGAGCGTGTGGAACCAGGGACATCATTTTTAACATCAGATGGATATTAGCCAAAAGCAGAGAATACTGAAAGATGTCTATGTCTCATCGACTGTGCAAAGGCATTTCACTGTGTGGATCACAGCAAATTGTGGATAACACTGTGAAGAATTGAAATAACAGAGCTCTTAATTGTACGTATGAGAAATCTGTACGTGGACAAAGGGACAGTTGTTCAAATAGAACATGGAAACATTGCCTGGTTCAGTGTCAGGAAAAGTGTGCACCATGGCTGTATCATTTTTCTGTACCTCCTCAGTCTCTATGCTGAGCAAGTAATCTGAGAAGCTGCACTTTATGAAGAAGAATGTGGCATCGGGATTGGAGGAAGACTCGTGAACAACCTGTGTTATGCAGATGATGCAACTTTGCTTGCTGAAAGATAAGAAGATTTGAAACATTTACTGATAGAGATCAAAGTTCATAGCCTTCAGTATGGATTGCACCTCAGCATCAACAAAACAAAAATCCCTATAACTGGGTCAGTAAGCAGCTTCATGATTAATGGAGAATGAAGTTGTCCAAAATTTTTCTTTACTTGGTTCTACAATCATCGCCCACAGAACCAGAAGTCAAGAACTGAAAAGAGCCGGGCGCGGTGGCGCACGCCTGTAATCCCAGCGGCTCAGGAGGCGGAGGCGGGAGGATCGCAAGTTCGAGACCAGAGGCAGTCTGTGTAATTTAGTGAGACCCTGTCTCAAAAAGTAAAAAAAAAAAAATGGGCTAGGGGCGCAGCTCAGTGGTCCAGCACTTGCAGAGCATGCAGGTACGAGGCCCTGGGTTCAACCCCCAGTACCGCAAAAAAAAAAAAAAAAAAAAAAAAGGAAAAGAAAGAAAAATGAAAAGACACATTGACTTGGGAAATGTGGCTGCAAAATACCTCTTTAAAGTGATTTCATGGTATTTTCAGTTGCATCATATACTTGTGAAAGCCGAACAGTGAAGAATTGAAGCTTTTGAATTATAGTATTAGAGATGAATATTGAATATATCATGGACTGCCAAAAGAACCAACAGATCCATTCTAGAAGAAGTGCAACCAGAAGGCTCCCTGGAAGCAAGGATATCTAGACTGCGTCTTATATATTTTGGACATGTTGTCAAGAGGGACTGATCTGTAGAGAAGGACATGATGTTTGAGAAACAGGCAGGTCAATGAAAAAAAGTAAGATTCTCTACTGGGTGGATTGACACAGTGTCTGCAACAGTGGACTTAAACAAAACAAATTGTGTGCCTGGCAGTGCGGGGCAGTGTTCTGTTCTGTTGTATGCTGGGCTCGCTTGAGCCAGACCTGACTTGATGGCACTTGACAACAACAAAAAGAAGTATATTTCTAGCTCTAGGGTTTTCGTAGGTGCTCATTGTCAAATGGATGAGGTTTCCATGGATTCCTCTTTTTCTGAGAAGTTTTTATCAGGAATGGATGTTAGCATTTTCTTTTCAAATGCTTTTCCAATATTTATTGCTATGACCATGTAATTTTTTCTTCTTTAACCTATTAGTAACATGTGCTTTATTGTCTTTTTTTTAAAATAGCGAGCCAACTTTTTGTCGCTGGAATAAACCCCACAATAAATAACTATTGTCATATGCATTTTGTATGCTAATATTTCCAAAAGATATTTGTGTTTATATTTATGAGGGATATAGGCCGTAGGTTTCTTTCCTTGTACTGTCTTCATCTGCCTTTGGTATCAAAATCATACTAGCTACCTAAAATGAGTTGGGAACTGTTTTCTTCTCTTCTATTTTGTGGGAGAGGTTATGTGTGATTCATGTTAATTCTTTAAATGTTTGGTAGAATTCTCCAGTGACACCATGTGGGTGTGTATATTGCATGGGGTATTTGCTGTCAGGGCTTGCTAATGTCATAATATTACCACTTTGGGTGAAAAAGTCTATATGTGACACTTTACCTGCCCCCTCATTGACAATATGATCTTCCAAGTATTTCTTCTACATGTGTGTACAAGGACGTGAGTGTTACAGTGTTTGATTTTACTCTCAGATGTTAAACTCAGGATGCAGAATGCTTGCATCTACCCATGCTTTGCTTGCCCTGTTCTTTCCTGATGCTCCAATGCTCCTTCTCTTCTCGCTCCCCTTCTATTTACAGAACTTCACTTGGTAGTTCTTGGGGAGTAAGTCTTCTAGTGAAAAACTCCTTTCCTTTCTCTGAGAATATCCTGATTTTCCCCTCATTCCTGAAGAATATTTTCACTGGCTGTGTGGATGGATAGATGTGCGGATTCTGGTCAACTCTTGTTTTCTTTCAACACCTGAAAACATGCTGTTTCTTTCTGAAGAGAAATCCTGTCCTCCAGATCATGCTTCCCCTTGTAGGTAAGGTGTCGTTTTTGTCTCGATGCTGGCAAGACTTTCTCTTTATAAGTTTTCAGAAATTTCATTATTGTGAGTCTTGGAGCTTTAAGTTTACCATGTTTGGGTGTGTCCAGCCTCTTGAATGTTTATGTGTCATGCTGAAATGGAAACGTTTTTAGGTGCTATTTTGTGAGTACCTTTTCAGCCCTGCCTTATCTATTCTCTCCTTCTAGGACCCTCATGGCACGAGTGTAGACCTTTGATTATGGCGCTCGAGTCCCTGAGGCTCTGTTCCTTTTTTCCCCAGACTGTTTTCTCTCTGTTGTTGGAAATACATAGTGTCTCATGCTGGCTTACAGCTCCCTGGCTCTTTCTTCTGTCCCCTCCATCCTCCTATGAAGTGTATGCACTGTTATTTTGCTTATCATATTCTTCAGTTGTAATATTTCCATTGGGATACCTTATATCATCCGCATATTTGCTGCTACTTTATTTCCTCATTTGTTTCAAATGCAGTCATCATTTCTCACTGAAGCATTTTTGCTATGGCTGCTTTAAAATCTTTAGCAGTTCCAACGCCTGCCAGTCCAGTGACGGTGCCTCTCAATGCTTTTTTCTTTGGTTTGAGAGCTCCCTGCTTCTTGGTGTGACCAGTGAAATTCTACTGAAACCTGGACATTTTTGTGTATTATAAGACTCTAGATCTCATTAAAATCCTTGTGCTTTGGCTACTTCTGGCACTGCCCTGCTGGAGTAGCCGAGGAGAGCTTGTTGCCAGTGGATGGAGGCAGAAGTTCAGGCCCCTGCTGAGCCCCCCTCTACCCTGAGGATGGGAGCGATGGGATTTTCATCTTCCACATGGGGGTCCTGACTCCCTGCCCAGTCATCTGGTGGGGCAGTGATGCCACATCATGGCCTCTTAAAGGAGGAAGCCTGGTCCTTGCTGGTGTGGTGAGAAGCTGTGCTTTCACTGTGCCCGTCACTGTCTAACACTCACCTGTCTTGGTGAGCTGCCCCTGTGGGCCTCTGATTCAGAGAGGCACTTTCCACTGGGCTCCATTTCTGCCCTGGCTGTCTCTGGGTTGCTGGCCTCTGTAGCCCAAGACTGGGCGCTCCCTGTGGGGCCATTCTGTGGTCTGTTGCCTTCTCTCCACCCTCCGTCTTCCGCTCTTCTGTGCCCATGGTTGACAGTTGCACTGGGTGGAGGGACAGGAGGACGTGTGCTCCTCCCCTTGCCCGGGGGCCGAGCCTCTCTCCAGGTTTTATTTCCTCGAAGACACGGCCTGCAGATACACACACAGGGAGGCCACTGGCCCACATCTTCACACTCCTTTGTTTTCACCCAAGAGCTCAGTTCCTTCTGCTCCCAGGAAAGCGTAGCAACGCGGGCTCGGGTCTGGTCCTCCTCATCCGCCCGCACAGATGGCCTTCCTTGCTGGCCAGCTGAAGGACCGAGTCCTTGTCACAGAGCCCAGAACTGACGGAGCTCAGGCACTTTTCTCTTCAGATAGAAAATGCGTCGGAACTTCAGTTATCTAAATTTTTAAATGAATTTTTTTTTCACGGAAAGTTCCTTTTCTGCCCTTATCTGTTTCCTGATAAGTATTACGGCAGTCTTTGGGGAATAGCATGCTTAAAATACGCTCATTTTCTCAATCCCAAGTGTGATCTGTCGTGTTAGCTTTGCAGACGTGTGTTCCATGGACAGTGCTCCTGGGAACGGCCCCAGAACAGCCTCAGAAGCACATGGCACAGAGAGCCTTTGCAGTTGCTCTTATTATTAAGCACTGGATCCTGAGCAAGGGCGGCAGTGATGGCGCTGGTTTCCCTGCAGCGAGTTATGTTTCAAAGAGAGCAGCTTAGGAGGACCCGAGGCCAAGGCAGGCCTCCTCGGAGGTCACACTGGTCAGCCTCCAGGAACTTGGGAACATGTCTCCTGTGAATCTTGCTGTCTGTAAACTTTACACATTTAGATTTGCATTTGAAAAAACTATCTAAGTGTGTTCATGAAGGCCACTGATATCTACCGAGCATTTCTTTTAATCTATCCCAAGTGTGGACTTCCTTACCCCCACCCCCAAGCACACACATTCACCAAACCATCCTGATTTGAAGATTTTGGTGATGTGTTTCTGTATAGGGCATAAAAATATACCTCTGTAATTACGTGATGTTTAGTGATTAGATAATTGTGGATAATTGCATAGGGTAGTTCTAAGTGCAAAAGTGTTACTATAAGATCTAAAATGTACAAATTGCATAATAATTATTCTTAGGAGTTATTTGGTAATTCTGAGCATAATTATGATGTGATCCACAGTGCATGTAATTAATGCATAATCACATGGATTTTGCCTTCAGAACTGCTTCACCCTTGTTATAAAGCTCTTTGTCATAACATTTGAGTGTAAATATAATGTGATTGGCTCTGGGACACAGCACATTAAGCCCACGGTAATTGCTTCACGGGGAAGTACCCCTATCCAGTCAAATGCTCAGCTCTCAAGCAGGATGGGGTCAGGGAGCACACATGGCCATGACCTGTGCCCAGCAGACAGCGTGACAAGTGAGCGCCGGGCAATCACGTGCACCTTGTGGATGAGGCACATCTTTGCTGTTCCCAAATCTCCCAGGTAGCAAGTTTCCACCTTTCACACTGGATAGAAGTCGTTCTTCTAACCAAGACTGAACTGGGTTTAAGACTCCTTGCTGCCAGCTCCAGCCAGCACCCATTGTACCTATTTTTAAAAACAATACAGGCATCCTGGGTGGTGGGAATGCCTGTAATCCTAGCACCTGGGGAGGCAGAAGCAGGAGGATCGGGAGTTTGAGGCCAGAGGCAGCCTGCGTAATCTAGAGAGACCCTGTCTCAAAATAAAAAAGTGGAAAATGGGCTGGCGGTGCATCTCAGTGACAGAGTTCTTGCAAGGCTTGAGTGAGGCTCTGGATTCAACCCCCAGTACTGCAAGAAATCAAAAATAAGCATATGAAGCATTGATTGTGATTTTGGTCTGTAAGTTTGAGAAAGGCAGAGTTTCTACCAGGCATTCTTAGTAAATGGCAGTGGGGGGCCTTGGTTTGCTTATGGTATTGCCATTGTGGGGGCTGGGATTTAGCTCAGTTGGTACAGCACTGCTGTGCAGTCTCTGAGGTCCCAAGTTCAATTCCCAGCACTGCAAAAATGGGAGAAGGACCTGGCAATCCACTCCCAAGGCAATCCCGAAACAGTCAGCCATTGAAAACTGTTTGAGGGTCGCTATGAGTCGGACTCGGCTCGACAACACCTAACAACAACAACAATTGCCAGTGTGTGGGAAAATACTTGGAACAACAGCAATACATACACAGTAGCTGGAAGCAAGAGATTCAGCACCCTGCCAAAACCATACCTCAGTTTTCGCACTTTTGCCCACAGGTCTCACCTGGCATGATGACTACACCCAGCATGTGATGGCCCAGGAGCTCGCCACCCTCCCCAAGGCCTATCCATGGCGGCCGGAAGCTTCCAGTGCAGCCAGGTGTGTATGGGCTTGGTTTACCTCCCCTTACTCCTCAGCCACAGCTGTATCACGAGGCTTGGGGGTTTTGTTTTTGTTTGTTTGTTTTGTTCTGTTTTGTTTTTGAAATACCAGGGGGCTGGACCCAGAGCCTCCCGCATGATTTGCAAGTCCTGTACCACTGAGATGCACCCCACCTGTTCTGTACTTTTTATTTTGAGACAGCGTCCTGCTAAGTTATGCGGGCTTCTTCTGGTCTTGAACCTGTGATCCTCCTGCCTCCACGTCCTGGCTCGCTGGGATCACAGGTGTGCGCCCCTGTGCCTGGCGACTTGATTGTTTTCTAGAGTGCCCACCATCTTTCTGGTGTAGAAGCCGCAGAAAGCCAGGGTGTTGTGAGGAACGGACTGTGTGTGCTCCACTCTGTCCTTGGCCATGAGAGAAAGGCACATTGGAGCCACCTTGCAACACTGTGCCCTTGGCGTTGACAGACATGCCGTGGGTCCTTCCCTCATTTGTCTATGGGAGCTTTGGAAAAGTCCCACGTCTTCAGAGCCTTGGTTAAATGAACTTCTCACCAGAAAACATTGTCTACTGTACTACAAGAAGCAGAATTAAACCCTGAAAGTCTTTGTCTTTCTCTGAAGGCAGAGCAGCCTGTACTGAGAAAACGCTGTGTCCAGTGTCATCCCATTTTACCCAGGCTGTCAACTCTGAGGTGACGAGAGAGCCTTCCCCATTCCCTCAGATCGGGAAACAAGGAACAGGAAGTTGAAAAACTTGCCCAAGGGCAAGACTGCACAAAAAAGTAGGGCCGTCAGATGCTTGGGCCAACATGCTGTTTTTTCAGGTTAAAAAAGCATAAAGGAACTTTCCCAAAGGTTTAGTCTGGAAATTCCATTTTCCCCAGAGAGAAAGAATATTCCAGAACCATAGTTTTCAGGTAGAAAAGCCCCAGTAACAAAAAACATAGATATCTGCCATCTTTCCCAGGTCTACGGAAGGGATGCAGCAGCTGAGTCCCTGCGAGGTTGTCTGGGAGCACTGTGGGGTGAGGAAGTGAACACAGGTGAAGCGCCTGGGACAGCCCTTCCCAGAGGAAGAGCCAGTGCCTGAGTACTGACTTTTAACAACTTCTTTATTGGGGAGAAAGTGACATCACCGCCCCTAAGTATGTAGAAAATAGGACAAAACAAAACCCCACCAGACTGTGTTTGCCTTGAGCTGCCTTGATTTCCACTTGTGGTTTGGGTGAGCGCAGATGCTTCCTGATGCTCTGGAAATTATACCTGGGTAATACTGGCAACTGTCCCAAAAACCTAGACCTCAGTAAGTGCGGGGATGGAGTGGGTGGCCCAGGAAGGGCAAAGGACCGAGGGCCAGGGCAGTGGGAAAGCCCAGGCAGGAGCAGCTCCTGAGAGCAGTCTGGGAGGCAGCGAAGGCAACTGAGAAGTGGCTGCTGCAGTGGGAGACAGGAAGTCCCCCCAACCCTAGGTGCTCCAGGGTCCCACCGAGGGAGAACCCCAGGGACTCCTGGACCCTGGGTTCTGGACAGCCTATCTTCTGGTCACAGATATTCTCATACGAAAGTAGAAAGGAGACCATTGGTGGGGGATTGGGGAGGGGGAGGAGGGTCATGAGAAGGCAAGGGGGAAGTTACGTGAGAAGCGTACAATGAAATGTGTATATGGAAATGTCATAATGCAACCCATTAAGTTGTGCATTAAAAATTACTAATTAAAAAAGGTTTTATTGTGGAAAAAGGCAGCTTATCTTTGCTTTTGTGTTCATTGTCAGCGAGGTCAAGGGTTTAAGTGTGCATGATGGAGTGGTTTTCCTGGACTTCCTGCGCAGATTTTCCTTTGTATTGTTTTTGTCCATAGAAAACCTTGTTTGCATTTTTCTGTTTGTCTCCTTTAGCGTGGACCTTCATATGTGAAGCATTTGTCACATTATGTAGGGTTTTTTTTTTTGTCATCTGTGTCAGGGAGGGTGGAGGAATTATGAATGAAGTCCTAGAGCCCTGGGCTCCCAGGCTGGATGTCACTGTCTCCCTGTGCGAGTGGAACCTCACAAGACCAGTCAGCTCTGGGGCCAAGGCTGTCCATGGGAGGAGCTGGCTGAGGCTCTCTAGGCTCTCTCCCCTGCCCTAAGGCCGGGCCTCACAGTCTGTGTGCCCACCAGGTCCCCTGGCCTCTGGCTTTTCTGGGGTCTGGTCACTGGGCTACAGCCCCGTGTGGGTGCAGAGGATGGAAGTTTGGCTCTTTGTCCCTTGGCTGCTCACCCCATGCACAGGTTGGGGTTCCATTGTGTTCCCCACAATCCTCTCCTCTCCCTCTGGGTCCTAACAATTCCTCCCTCCTGTGGACCTGCACTCTGCACTGTGGCCATGTGGTTTCCCTGGTCCCCCTCTGCCTCCATCAGACTCTGCCTGACCCCTTCAAGAGTTCTGTGTGTGCCCATGAGGCCTGGCCGTAGGCACTCACAGCCTATGTTGACCTGCACTCTGTACTGTGGCCATGGGGTCTCCCTGGGCCCCCTCTGCCTCTGTCAGACTCTGCCTGACCCCTTCAAGGGTTCTGTGTGGACCCATGAGGCCTGGCCATAGGCACTCACAGCCTATGTGGACCTGCACTCTGCACTGTGGCCATGGGGTCTCCCTGGGCCCCCTCTGCCTCTGTCAGACTCTGCCTGACCCCTTCAAGGGTTCTGTGTGGACCCATGAGGCCTGGCCATAGGCACTCACAGCCTATGTGGACCTGCACTCTGCACTGTGGCCATGGGGTCTCCCTGGTCCCCCTCTGCCTCCGTCAGACTCTGCCTGACCC